>JARKHS020011528.1:0-275000 GCA_030143305.2 Amblyomma americanum | reverse complement strand
GTCTGTATAGGTGTCAATCAAATAAATTAACGAGAACATTAAAACAGCATTATCTATACTGCTCTTCTAAACAAAGACTAAACATGTGACCCTAGAAATGCAGTCACACCATTAGTCGGCCAGATCAGTAGTAGTAGGAGACATTTATTAGGCCAAAATTTACACTCCGGGCATATGCGACCAGTCGACACTGTTCCTCTTCCCATTCCCCTGGCAAACCCAACCAGGTGGTGATGGAAAGGGAAGGAGGATAGGAACCCGGCTGCTGAGCAGCCGGGCAGTAGAAGAGACAATGGATAGGTCCGCACAGGCAGACGGGTACTTGGGACAGGAGGCGGGTCGGGACGATAGCGATAGAGAAAGAGGCGGGGGAGCGGGGGTGATGACTACATTCATTTGGATGTGCCGCAGAAGGCGAGCCTCCGGCACGGTGAGCGATGGATGACATCATACACCAAATAACCACAGCGACAACACACAGACAGCAAAACAAAATTTTGCTGTGTTTCGATCCACGTCGGAGTTAGTAGAAACTAGAGAACAGATGGGTTTGCTGTTCGAGCTCGGAACAAGGAAACCAAGTGGTTAACCCTTTTCTTACCGCAGGACAACAAGCATTTGTGGGTGGTGAGCCTGAAAAATACATTCGCGCATAAATATTAAACATTCGCTTTATTCCATCGCATCATAGTGCAGCTAACAGAAGAGTGTTTTAAATTAGATGAAGAAAAAAGCACGATATATATTGCTTACGAAGGGAAAAAAAATGTTTGGCACAATTTGAGAGACTCACAAAAATTCACGAAAAGAATCAAGATATTCAGTCAAAAAATAGGTGAATAAAAAACTATAATAAAGGTTTTATGTGCTACTATGCTAGAAATGAGTGCTCAGAGTTACAGCTAGAACCCTTCATAATAAATGTACCGATCTGTAAAAAAAAAAATATAATTCCTCGTCCGGAGCGTTTACGTCTGCTCCGCAGTGCAGTGCCAAGGTCCACCTAGACTCGTCATGGGTAAATCTCGAACTGCTACACTGCTGGCAGCACGGATTCGTTCAGAACATGCCCAGTGCGTTCAGAGAGGCATCGGCAACTCAACGCCAACGGCGAAAAAAAAAATTGCAGACGGGCACTGTCTGGGCTGGGCGCAGTAGTCATCTCTGTACGAACTAAAACCAGGCGAATGAACGCGATCTTATGAGACGAGGCCTTAACTTCCATCTGAAAAGTGTCGAGTCAGTGCTGTGGAATAGCGAGAACACCGCCGTTGCTAAGCAGGGTCGATGCAAGAAGAGGACGCCATCTTGCACGAAATGCTCGCCGAGATCACACCGCGCAGGCAGGTTTAGCAGGAAGTTTAAATGACTCTCGTATGGCTGACAAAAAACAAAGCAAATCTGAAGTACGACTGTTCGCCAACATACTTAATGGTGTTACCTTTCGAGACGCGGCCTGCAACACGCAGGATCGGCTGTTAAATTCAACAGTTTCAAAAGGTACGGTAATGAAAGAAGTTAAAATTTCCTGCAAATATTGCAAGAAATTAGTACGAAACAAGCTTATAGGTGAATGCCAGACCAAGTGGAATAATTAAGGAAATGATAAGCTACGCCTATTACAGCCTATCAGGGCAGACCGAAAGTCATGTACTTATGTCCAGCATTCTTGCACAAATATTTTGCATAGTGACATATTGTAAGGTACTGTTATGAAATATTGAAAAGACACAGACATTGCTGGCGTAAACTCTTTGAGTGATTTATAGGCACCAAATTATTCAAAAGTGAGAAGGAACAATAGCAAATTTCCGGAAACCGGCAATCAGACACCGAACATGTACTGACTGCATCGTGCTGGATGCGTGCGGTGAGTGCGATCACTACAGTATGACGAAGTATACAAAGTGAAACAAAAATCAGCACTAAAAGCAACAACACTGAGACACGGTGCAGCTGAGAAAACTTTCCGACACCGGGAATCGAACCCGGTCCTCCTGGAGAGAGCCAGGTATCCTTGCCACTATACCATGCCTGAACACAGGAGTGTGTGTGTGGGGGGGGGGGGGGGGGGATAAGCCGCCTTGAATTGCGCAGCAACTGCTCTCGCAGGCTGATTTCGAAAAAAAAATGAAGACATTGCTGGGTAAACTCTTTCAGTGATATACAGGCACGAAATTATTCAAAAGTGAGAAGGAACAATAGTAAAAATTGTGGTTCCAATCCACGTTGTGAAGGTGATTGGACAGCAAAGCTGTACAACGGCACCCAATACCCACTGCAACGTCACTTGAAAATTCACACACGTGGCTCTGCAAAGAGTGAAACCAGAAACGTGGTGACGTCACTACGTGATTTGTATGCTGTTGGGTATTTTTCCATTCTGAGTAGCTCACGCAACCGTAACCATTACCGGCAAACACACGCGGGCAGAAGGAACATGCTTCGCATTGTTTGCAGGCACCGTTATCATACATTATGCGGTTTGCACTTCACACGAGGGCTTCGAAAGACGTCAACCCATTTCGAAGCAGCTGCAAACGTAACGTTTACCGGAACGCACCGGACAGTGCTCCCATTGTTCAAACGCGCCTTGTCATCAATCTATCATGTGGTTTAATGTTTCTTTTGTGTTTTTTTAATGAAAAAGAGTACTGAGCTGCATGCTGTATGGCTGATTTCAAAGAGTAACCCTTTATATTTTTAATTTTTGTCTTTGTTTTTAAGTTCTTAATTTTTTATATTATGACAGCTTTATGATCAGTTTGATATACGATTTGTATACTGTATTTTCTTTTATTTGTAGATTTTTATTTTTCCCTTACTATATATATAGAAGACAAGGCAAAGGAAATGAGGGGCCCGTATATATATATATATATATATATATATATATATATATATATATATATATATATATATATATATATATGCGTGTGCGCGTGTGCGTTCGTGCGTGCGTGCGGGTGTGTGTGTGTGTGTGCGTGCGTGCGTGTGTGCGTGTGTGTGTGTGTGTGTGTGTGTGTGTGTGTGTGTGTGTGTGTGTGTGTGTGTGTGTGTGTGTGTGTGTGTGTGTGTGTGTGTGTGTGTGTGTGTGTGTGTGTGTGTGTGTGTGTGTGTGTGTGTGTGTGTGTGTGTGTGTGTGTGTGTGTGTGTGTGTGTGTGTGTGTGTGTGTGTGTGTGTGTGTGTGTGTGTGTGTGTGTGTGTGTGTGTGTGTGTGTGTGTGTGTGTGTGTGTGTGTGTGTGTGTGTGTGTGTGTGTGTGTGTGTGTGTGTGTGTGTGTGTGTGTGTGTGTGTGTGTGTGTGTGTGTGTGTGTGTGTGTGTGTGTTGTGTGTGTGTGTGTGTGTGTGTGTGTGTGTGTGTGTGTGTGTGTGTGTGTGTGTGTGTGTGTGTGTGTGTGTGTGTGTGTGTGTGTGTGTGTGTGTGTGTGTGTGTGTGTGTGTGTGTGTGTGTGTGTGTGTGTGTGTGTGTGTGTGTGTAAAGTCACCACAAGTCCGTCTACCCACCTGCTGCTCGCACCGTGACCATCTTCATTCCTTCTTCCTCCAAACAGCGCGCGACTGGAAGTCTTCCCACTAGAACCATCCTTCTTACAACCCCGGACCATTTGAAGAAAACCATCAAAACAATGTTTTATTAACACCAGGTTGCTAGCCCACGACTGCTTCATGATCAGTATGATATACGATTCCTATGCTGTTGGGTACTTTTCCACTCGGAGTAGCACTCAATTTTTAGCCTGACGTTTTTTTTCTTTTTGCTTACGACGCCGACGACGCGATAATTTCCTGGGATGGTAGAGGTATACAGCTTCGCTGTAAAACTTCCGGAAACCGGCAATCAAACACCGAACATGCACTGACTGCACCATGCTGGATGCGTGCGGTGAGTGTGATCACTACAGTATGATAGAGTAGACAAAGTGAAACAAAAATCAGCTCTAAAAGCAATACCAGTGAGACACGGTGCAGCTGAAAAAACTTTCCGACACCGGGAATCGAACCCGGTCCTCCTGGGAGAGAGCCAGGTATCCTAGCCACTAGACCATGCCAGATTTTTTTCCCATATTACCGACTCTGACACCAAAACCAAAAGACGCAAATGGTAAAATACATAATCGCGATTCGGCTGAGATATGAGTGATTAAAATCTTCTTAATAGAACCAAGTCATCAAATACAGAAATCTATTCAGGCGAGTCAACTTGCGCTCGGCAGATTTCTCTTAATCTCGCAACACATTCAATAAACTTTTCGCGTACTGAACGAATGTTAAGATCAGCATGTCCTACTTCCATGCGTGTCCTCCAGAGGCTGTGGAGGCCTAGAAGCATGGCTGAGTCATATGGTACTCCTGCTTCGTTTCCAGTTGGTAAGAACCTGATATCGTGGGGGTCCGGGGGAAAGTTTTTTTCACGGTTCGCGGGAGCAAATCGCAATGAAAAATTGGGTCCCGACAGTCCAAAAGAACGTGTTCAACTGTCTCAGGTTTTCTGCCTGTGACATTCCTTGTGTGCTACGAGGTACATTCCTTGTGTGTGCTACGAGGTACATTCCTTGTGTGTGCTACGAGGTTCCACGTTCGACGGCGCGGCGTAGACGGAGACCCAGATGACAGGCATCATCAATTACCCCTGCTCGTTGAGAGTGACAACCAGAACGAAGGGGTTTAAGCCCAACCGGACCCAACCGGACCCGCCGCCGCCGCCGCGGGGAAACGGGCTTTATCCTCCCCCAATTGGCGTGGCGGTTCCAGGGGCGGCCCTCCCGAGCACATTCCAGGACAAGGGAACTGTCAGCGATCCAGAGCGCGCCTTACCTTGAGGAGCGAGTGTCAGTTGATGGATGAAGAATGGAGGCCGGTGACCCGCGGAACTGTCAGCGGGCCAGAGCGCGCCGTACCACAGCCGACGCTATGCGCTACCGCGAAGACAACCTTCTTTCCCTCGGACTCAACACGTGAGGGGGGCGAGACCTTAAGTGCGGTGGTATGTTTGTGCGCCCAAGTGAAAGCCCTAGCCCCCCTCCTTCCCCTCCGGCGTGGGCGTCCTCACCCTAGGGAGTGTGGAGAAGAGGATATAAAAATCGACAGGCAGTACGGAAGAAGCACGCTCAGGACGACATCGTTCGCCAAGAGGGCCTTCAGCGCCGAAGCCCGACGGCGTGCAGCTTCTGCCAGCAACCACTCGAGCCCAACTCCGGAGCCACTCCATCGCCCCCATGAAGTCGTCGGCACGTAAGCTCGGACGCCCCAGCCTCTGATGTATAATCTTAATCATGTGTAATTATTGAATATATCTGTTTGTTTAAACTGAGCCATACGGTGTCTCTTTGCCTCTCCGTCCCGTGTGGACCAGCGCATTATGGGGGTCATCACATGCCTAATACATAGTTGGTAGTCCATGGGTCGAAGATTCCTTTTTCATGCCGCCGCGTCTTAACAGGGAGTGTATTCGAGTGTAAATTAAAGAATGATTTCGAAGATGGGCTAACCGGCATTTTGTTAACTCTATTTAATACATCTTGTCCTGGGTCTCCACGATAAGGTGAACACTAGATTGAAACAGGCACCATCGCGTCCACAAGATTTTTATATAGCTTTTGTTTTGAGACTTTGCACAAGTATACAACGAAAAATCGCGCATGGGGCAACCTAAAAGAGAGTACAACCTCTCGCATGTAACTGTTGACAGTACCAAACATATTCGCACAAGATGAGACCACGGATCCTGGTATTAGTTTCTGCAATAGCACTTGAATGACAGTCATAAGAAAAGTATCCCTTTGATCTCGAAGAAAGTAAAAAGCGCCAAACAACTTGACGCAGAAATAAACGCGCAAAGCCAAGCCCTCCTTTTTTCACGGAAAGAATAAATTGGTACGGCCGCTTCTCTCCCAAGTTTGACGCCCAAATAAAAACAGCGAATACTCAGTGCATCTTTTGAATACTGGCCCGAGTTGCACATAGCATATTCATCAAATACCTTGTTTTAGATACAAGGAAAAAATTGTAAACGGCGGCACGCGAAAACATTGACCTCCTTTGCCATGCATCTGTTTTCTCCTTCGCCTTTCGCACAATCTGATTCCAGTTTTTACATGCATCTCGATAACACTCGAGGAGAACACCGCGATACTGCGTCGGCAAAGACGACCATCGCAGCAAAGTGTTCAGGCATCGTTTCCCAGTCGCCATGCCAAAAACCAGAGCTCTTGTCCCAGTTTATGAAACGCCCCGTTTGCTTGCAAAATTTTTCAACCGTACTGATTACTTCAGTAATGCTGTCTCGGTCTGAACAGAATACTGTGGTATTGTCCGCATAAGCGAGAATTTTGATATGAGCCGACTGCAAACGAAATCCGGTAATGCGGTCACTTTTGATGACGGCTAAGCAGAGGGGCTCTAAGTAGGGAGCAAAGAGTCAATAGCGGGCACCCATGTCTAACCGACGAACGCACTACTAACCTGTACGTGAGGTCTCCATTTATAATAATGCGCGTGGTATAGTTAGCTTATGCTATTTTCACGCCTTCCACGATCATGTGACCCACATTAGTGTGCTTCAATATGCAGAAAATCACATCATGGGAAACACGGTCAAAGGCCTTTGCCAGATCTAGTCGCGTCATGGCAATGTGGTCCCCTAGCACATCACAGCATTCCAATACAGCACGTGCAACGTGTACATTTGTGGCAATGCTACTGCTCCTTTCTGGTGCAAGTCTGGTGCGCGGCCCAACCAATTTGGTACTACGCTCTGCAATCTCTTCGCTAAAACTGTCATGAATATTTTATAGTCATCGTTGGTGAGGCTTATCGGGCGATAAGTTCCCACCAACAGGCGATTTTCGGGGTCATCTGATTTCGGAATTAACAGTAAGTGCCATGTGGTAAATGGTAGAGGCACTTGTTTCTGCTCGTCGGCCTCAACCAATACTCTTAGTAGTAGCTGAGCTACTGTGGGCTTAAAATAAAAGCCTTGTAAAATTTAGCCCCTAGACCATCAGGCTCTGGAGCTTTTCCCGTTTGTAGGTACTCCATTGCAGACTCAATTTCTGCTGCAGTTATGGGCACCTCAAGACGCTCCTTTTATATGCCATCAAGCCTTGGCAGAAGAGGCAAAAATTCAATCAGGAAAGCATCGTCCACCCGCCGCGGTGGCTCAGTGGTTTGGGCGCTCGACTACTGATCCGGAGTTCCCGGGTTCGAACCCGACCGCGACGGTTGCGTTTTTTCGAACCCGACCGCGGCGGCTGCGTTTTTATGGAGGAAAAACGCTAAGGCGCCCGTGTGCTGTGCGATGTCAGTGCACGTTAAAGATCCCGAGGTGGTCGAAATTATTCCGGAGCCCTCCACTACGGCACTTCTCTCTTCCTTTCTTCTTTCACTCCCTCCTTTATCCCTTCCCTTACGGCGCGGTTCAGGTGTCCAACGATATATGAGACAGATACTGCGCCATTTCCTTTCCCCAAAAAACCAATTATTATTATGGAGGAAAAACGCTAAGGCGCCCGTGTGCTGTGCGATGTCAGTGCACGTTAAAGGTCCCGAGGTGGTCGAAGTTATTCCGGAGCCCTCCACTACGGCACCTCTTCCTTCTTTTCTTCTTTCACTCCCTCCTTTACCCCTTCCCTTACGGCGCGGTTCGGTGTCCAACAATATACGAGACAGATACTGCGCCATTTCCTTTCCCCAAAAAACCAATTACCAATTATTAAAGCATCGTCCATCGTGCACGTATGGCTAAGAAGTTAAGTGTGCTTTACATAACTGCTGGTTTGCATCAGCATCGTACGTGATTTCACTACCGTTGCTTATCTGCCGGATTTCTTTTTGGCAAGCGTACCGCTTTTCATCTGAAAGCGCTCGCTTCGTTGGTGTTGCGCCAGCCCACACTTTCTGTGACCTTGAGCGCACAACGGCTGCTTTGTGCCGTTCAGTCTGAGCGTTCAAGCAGGTTTTTTACAGCCCTTAAGTTCTTGGAATACTTCCCAGGCTCAGAGCTCTCCATGCTTATTTAAAACTGGAATTGTTCTCGAGCTGCTTTTTTTTGCCTGTTTCTCTTTGTGTCCGTTCGAGCAACTCTTTTCAATGGCCTGTCTTTTCATCCACTCCTTGAAGTCTTCACACTGAATCGCAAGAACGCTAGGCCGCCCCTCGAGCAGCTTCTGCATTTCGTCCGCAATATCATTAAAGGACTCCTTGTCTTCCAAGAATTTTGGACTCAACTTCCAGAGATTCCAATTAAACCTTGTCTTTCTTTTATACGAAAACTTGCGATTACAAAGCAATGATCACAAAAATCTACAGGCATAACTTTGTAGCTCGTGCAAAGAGGCACGAGGTCTATGGATGCATAAATTCTGTCCAACCTGGCATGACTATTACACTGAAAATGCGTGCATTGCGGTCTGTTCCCGCTTGTAAATATACTGCCAATATCTTGTAAACTATTATCATGACCCATGGGTTTTAGCAACTGAGCACTCCTATAACGCACAGGCGTACGCTTCATTCGATTCCCTATTGAAAAATCTGTATAGGTTTGAATAGGTCAGCATATTGGATTGTGGCACATTTGGTTTGGCTTTATAGGAATAACATCCCAAACCAACTCAGGCTTTGTGGGATGCCTTGGCTATGGGCTCCTGAAAGTTTCGACCAGTCGTGGTTAATTAATGTGCTCTTACATCACACAATGCATGAAAGTCGCAGGTTCGAACCCAGCTACGGTGGTCGCATTTCGATGGAAGAAAAATGTTAAGAGGTCCGTGCGGTGTGCCGTGTCAGTGCATATTAACAACCCCATGTGGTCGAAATTATCCGAAGCCCTATGCCAAGGCGTCCCGCAAAGCCTGAGTAGCTTTGGGACGCTAGTCCTATAAAGCAAAAACAAATGTGCCACAATCCTGTATGCTCACCCATTCAAACCTATAAACATTTTTTTTTCAGTAGGGTTGGTAGCGGCACTCACACAATTGAAATCTCCCAATAGAAACAACACTCGGTCACAAGCAAGGTAGGGCTCCAAACGTGAAAAAGAAATCATAACGCTTCGATTCAACATTTGGAGCATAGACACATAAAATGCGCCAAAACAAATTCCAAAAAGAACAATCCACAACTATAAGACGTCCATTTGGACAAGGAAAAAGCGCCTCTTCAAAAATGCCTAAATTATTGCGGACAATTATGACGCACCCACACGAGGTGCCAGCACAATGGCAAACGCAAATATTGAAGGCTACACGAAAGGCGGACACCATACGTTCAGTAAATTCCTCGTTTCCGATCTTAGTCTCTAGGACTGCCGATCTGCCAAGCACGTTATCAGCATGCAGGCGATTAAGCTGACACGGACGTCGTCGTGCGCCATGGCATCTAACATTCATAGTCGCTACGCAGAGAGCTGTGTCTATTTTCATTGTCATGCGTTGAGAATATAAAATTGAGACGCACAGTGACCCCCATACAAAGCCCAGCAGCAATTTTTACACTCACAGTGCGCGCGCGGCATCGCCTTTCCAGAAATCCATGCGCAGGCGTCGGGAACTTGTGGGTGTCCTTCGCCGGCAGTTCCAGGCCCGCGCACACCGCCAGAGGGGCACTTCCCAAGAAAACCAAGGAAAAAAATATTGTGGCTTCTATCCACGCTGTGAAGGTGGTTGGAGAGCGAAGCTATGCTATTTGAATTAAATTTTTAGCCTGACGTTTTTTTACGACAACGACACGAAAACGCAACCGTAATCTTTAACAAACCCGGGTTCGACCCCGACCGCGCAGGCTGCGTTTCGATGGAGGCGAAACGCAAAAGGCGCCCGTGTGCTGTGCGATATTAGTGCACGTTAAAGATCCCCAGGTGGTCGAAATCATTCCCGAGGCCTCCGTGTGCTGTGCGATGTCAGTGCACGTTAAAGATCCCCAGGTGGTCGAAATCATTCCCAAGGCCTCCGTGTGCTGTGCGATGTCAGTGCACGTTAAAGAACCCCAGGTGGTCGAAATCATTCCCGAGGCCTCCGTGTGCTTTGCGATGTCAGTGCACGTTAAAGATCCCCAGGTGGTCGAAATCTTTCCCGAGGCCTCTGTGTGCTGTGCAATGTCAGTGCACGTTAAAGATCCCCAGGTGGTCGAAATCATTCCCGAGGCCTCCGTGTGCTGTGCGATGTCAGTGCACGTTAAAGATCCCCAGGTGGTCGAAATCATTCCCGAGGCCTCCGTGTGCTGTGCGATGTCAGTGCACGTTAAAGAACCCCAGGTGGTCGAAATAATTCCCGAGGCCTCCGTGTGCTGTGCGATGTCAGTGCACGTTAAAGATCCCCAGGTGGTCGAAATCATTCCCGAGGCCTCCGTGTGCTGTGCGATGTCAGTGCACGTTAAAGATCCCCAGGTGGTCGAAATCATTCCCAAGGCCTCCGTGTGCTGTGCGATGTCAGTGCACGTTAAAGAACCCCAGGTGGTCGAAATCATTCCCGAGGCCTCCGTGTGCTTTGCGATGTCAGTGCACGTTAAAGATCCCCAGGTGGTCGAAATCTTTCCCGAGGCCTCTGTGTGCTGTGCGATGTCAGTGCACGTTAAAGATCCCCAGGTGGTCGAAATCATTCCCGAGGCCTCCGTGTGCTGTGCGATGTCAGTGCACGTTAAAGATCCCCAGGTGGTCGAAATCATTCCCGAGGCCTCCGTGTGCTGTGGGATGTCAGTGGAGGTTAAAGATCCCCAGGTGGTCGAAATTATTCCGGAGCCCTCCACTACGGCACCTCTTCCTGTCTTCTTTCACTCCCTCCTTTATCCCTTCCCTTACGGCGTGGTTCAGGTGTCCAAGGATATATGAGGCAGATACTGCGCCATTTCCTTCCCCCCCCCCCAAAAAAAAAAGGCGCATGACGTCACAACGCGCGCCTCGCCGTGGAGCCGAACCGGTCTGGCCGGGCCGGCAGTGGCTGGCGCACTCGGCGCGAAATAGAGAGGTGTTCCAAGTCTCCGCCAGTGCGGTCAGTGCGCCGAAGCGGCCGAACACGTCGGCGGTCAAGCGCAGTTGGAGTATAGAGGGTCTCGCTTTGGCCGACCTGACGTCGCCGTGCAGTGCGCGCGTTAAGCGTGGCCCGCATGGAGCGTTTTTTTGCCCGCGAAATCGCGTCGCGCGCCCCACGCGCGCACCGGCGTCGACGAATTCTCTCCCACATTATAGTGCCTAGAATAACCTGCTAGTGTGTCGTGCGGAGCGCTTTCCCAATGGGAGAGGGTGGCAGCGCGCGCGATGCCTTCCAACTTAGGCCGCAAGGGGCGCTGCTCGTCGTCAAGGTGCCGTCGCTGCCGGACATGCCGCAGTCGCAGCAGTTGCATTGGTCGTGTGCGGTGTGTATTATAGTATTTTGGTCGCATGTACGCTTTTGTTCTGCGGTTTTCTCCGTGGTGTTCCGTGTGAGAGGAAACCACAGCGACTAAATTAATGATGCTAAAGTCGAAGCATCAAGGCCGGGAAAAAACATGTTTCGTGCCACTCTGTCGGAGTGGCTACCGGTCGAATCCGGACAAAGCTTCCATGTTAGGTGATCCCTCGGACCCAACACGGCTTGCGGAGTGGGAGCGGCTGATCAAAAGACAGGACCGCAAGTTGACTCCAGCGTGTGTTGTCTGCGAAAAACATTTTGAAGACCGCTACATAGAGAGAACTTTCAAGGTGACGGTGAACGGTGTCGTCAACGAGCTCGCCAGAGATAGACCGTGTCTCCTGCCCGATGCCTTGCCAACAGTATTCGACAACTACCCAAAATACCTTCTGCCTAAGAAGACATCGAAAAGAAAAGTGCGGAACTTGTGTGACCAACCTGCCGCTAAACGGCAAAAGCGCACTGCCGATTCAGGCGTCAGCGATGGAGCGTCAAGCACGCTCGACAATGTTTCCGACGAGCCGGCAGCAACAGAAGAGCCGAATGTGAACTCATGCCCTCAGCAACAGATGGGCTGTATTGCTACTGAAGATCAACATCCGTTCAGTTCAGTTTGTATCCCTGCAACCTGGACCAAGTTATCTCAAGCACCTGCTGGCTCGGTAGCCTACGCACGTTATCGAGCGGAGAAAAACAACTTTGCCACTCTGTATACAGAAAGAATGGTGACATTTGGAAGCTTGATGCCTGAACGCAGTTCTGTGGTCGCTACAGTGCATTTTCTCGGAAAAGAACAAAGCAAGCACGTGCTTACAACAAGAGTTGAAGCTGAAGAACTAATTAGGCGCAATGCATTGGAGGTTCTTTGTGGCGGATGTGACCTGATACCTGATTCAGCAAAGCACATATCATTCATGGGAAGTATTTTGCAGAAAAGTGTCGCTTGACCGCTGAGTCTGAAGGGGAGAGCTGTGCTCAATGCAGATACCAGCGGAGACTTACTCAGAACAAGCTGCGCATAAAGAGGAAGCAAGCATGCAGTCAGCCAAAAAAAATCAGCAGCATTTCTCGTGCTCTGCAAAGAGCGAAGAGAAAATTGGCGGGTGTGCAGCAGCAAGTGGCTCTAATGAAGGCACAGAATGAGACGCTAAGTGAGTCTGCAGTAGAAGCTAAAATAAAGTCCCTCCCCCGAAAGCAGCAACTCGCTGTAAGGACTTGTTTTCATGCTGCTCGACGGAGGTCTGTAAAGGGCATGGCATATGACGACAACTGGATTATCGAATGCATTTTAATGAGAATGCGAAGCCCAAAATTGTATGAGCACCTGCGGAGAGAGAAGATATTTGTATTGCCCGGACGAACTTGCCTGCAGAAATACCTGCAGCAGTTTAAAGGTGGATTTGGACTTAATCCAAATATCTTCAGCGCATTAAAGGAGAAGACAAAGCACATGGATGCCTTTAGATGTCGCGGCGGCCTGCTGATTGATGAAATCAAGTTTTCGGAGCACCTGACTGTGAAATCAACAGGTAAGTCTCATTATTATCTTCAACACTACATTCCTTTGAGCCTGCACTTTACCTATAAGGTCATCCCTGTTTATTTAGAAAGGATCGCACAACCAAATGCTGCTTTGATACTTATTCTGTTGTTTTCCCTTCAGGCAACTTAGAAGGCTTCGTAGGCCTTGGGAAACACGACAGGTGACCAAAAAGGTGTCCTGGCCGACCATGGCATGGTAGTGCTATTCCAAATTTCACAGGTGAGGTTAATCATTGCACAATGTATTGTCAAAGTAACTCATTTTTAAATATTTTAATCCCCAGGAAACTGGACACAAGTCCTGGGTGTGTTTGCTTCACGAGGCAACGTGAAAGCGCCCACACTGGCGAAGATAATCGTTGAGAGCACTGTTCTCGCAGAACAGGCCGGCCTCTATGTGGACACTATAACCTGCGACGGGGCCACCTGGAACAGAAGCATGTGGCGTATTTTCGGAATACAAGGTAAGCAAATCGCTCCACACAAGTATAAGCACAAATCAGGTCGTCAGCTATGCGTTCCTATGATATGAATTTACTTGTGATTGAATGGTGCAGAGCGCGACTCCGAAGTACATTATGATGTGTGGGGTCACTTAAAGATTCTTATATATAATGACTACTAGAGGTGTACCCTTTGAATCGGTTGCTAATAAATAAGTGAAATGCATGCTTTGCTTTTAGAGTGATAGCTCTACTTCCTGACCTCTCCGTGCTGTTTCAGGGTGACCACATTCCCGCGTTGACCTTGAAGTAAATCCAAGGTCAAATTAGCACAGCCTGTCTAGCAAGAAGCCTCGTCCGGTGTGTTACGCTGTGGTAAAGTGATGCAAGACCACATGACATTTGACCTTTAAAGGCGATTGTTAGTAATGTCAGATATGATAGGAGCGTGATGACGTCAGTTGAACGCATGGTATTTGCAAAACAGAGCTATCGCTCGTAAACCGTCGTTTAACTGCGTGCAACCACTGCTAAATTTTGGTGTAAATGATGACAGCACACTGCAATGTTTTCTCGACAGGCTCTTCTCACCGACTGAGGAGCAGTGCGCAGCATTCAGTCGACCCTCGAAGACAACTTTATTTTGTATCAGATTTCCATCACTTAATCAAAAATGTGAGGAATGGTTTTGTCAGCAAGGGCTACATGACACCCTCTGGACATGTCCACTGCGGCATAATTGACGTTGCATGGAAAGCGGATTGTGAACATGTAACGCTCAAGGCAATGCCAAGCATTACGCTTGCACATGTCAAACCAAATTCGTTCGAAAAAATGAAGGCAGCCCTTGCCTTCCAACTTTTCGGGGATGAGGTAATTAGAAGAATTGTCCTCCATAAAGACAAAATAGAATCCGTATATCATAAAGTACATCCTACAGAGGACATTTTGAAGCGTTTCAACAGGCTCATTCGTATAATGACGTCAAGGACAAATGCAAATCCACTAAGGCCTAAGAGTGGCAATCAAGTGTTCTTGGAAGAATTTTTGATATATCTGGACAAATGGGAAGCGTGCACGAAGCCTGTTGGCGGTGGATTTCTTTCTGAAAACACAGCTGCAGGATTAAGTGTAACAACCAAAAGCACGCTCGACTTGCTGACTTATCTTAGCTCAAGTGAAGGCTTCAAGTACCTTCTCACAAGCCGTTTAAGCCAGGACAAGCTCGAAAACTTCTTTGGCATAATCAGGCAGTCGTCGGGCTGCAATGATCACCCGACCGTGTCACAGTTTTTAGTGACCGTAAATCTGACGGCATTTTACGACCTCGCCAAATCGCCAAGGGGAGGAAACTGTGCATCAGACGTGGCCAAAGCATTGCTGAGCCGAAACTCAGTGACGAATACACCCCCCAAAACTCTCTTGTCATCAATAGATGACCTGTTAGAGAAAGGAAAGGTTGATGAGGCTGAAGACATGATTGACTCGGTTGTAGCTCAAAGTGACCATTGCAGCTATGCAGAAAAGAAGAGCCACAGTGCTCTGACATATTACTAGCTGGCTACGTTGCTAGAAAGACTGTCGCCAAAAATTGTTGCCCTAGTTGCGCGGCTTCTCTATGTACAACACAAAACGAGGCAACCATGGATGTTAACCACTGGTACACGGCACATTTTGACAACGGCGGTCTTGTGTACCTAAGTCATGCTCTTTCAGAAGCAATAATGTGCATGGAATACGCATTTACTACTTTCTTCAGTAAGCACTCTCTGCACGAAGAGAGCTTGGCCGATTTTGGCAGTGAACTCCGCTCGATCATCTTGCCACAACTTGGTTGCCCAGAGCACGATCCAGCAACTAGGCTTTCAGTTGTGAAGTTTTATGTTTTATTAAGGATTAGATTCTATGTTAAAGGGCTAAATAAGGACAGAGAGGCACAAAGGCAACGGCAAAAACTGCTGAAATTAAGACACTGCTACTAGGTAGCTAACATCAAGGACAGTATGTTTTCCCTTTATGAATATTGAGTGTCTTGTGTCTTGCCTTAATAGTGTGGTCAGAGCACAGGTTTAGCCATTTGTATAAACCATTCTTGTTACCGCCACTTCCCATGGCCATATTTCAAATTTCTTGAAGCATGAAAGAAGTGCAGTTTTTCCATATATTGTTGTGAGTATGGTGTAATTCTATGGCCGGGAGCCGTTTGTGTGTGCGGGTACTTTCTGATTTCGCATTGATGAGCAACTTGCTTAGATTTCTGTCAGAGCAGCCCTGTGGTGCCTCTTGTGTCCAGTTCTGAGTGCTATGCTTGCGTGTGCTTCGTTCCATGCCCTTTCGTTTTGTTTGATAATGAAATTGTAGAGGAGTCAAATCTTTATCAACCAGCCACAAATGGTTTCTTTTCACATAATCAACAATGATTCCAGTGTAATGCTCCATTTGATGAAAACTTTTAGCTAAATATTTCAAAATTTCGCTTGTTCTTGTTGCTATGTATTTTTTGCTCTGTTTTTACTGTATTCCAGACTTGTAAATCAGAATCAATTGTACAATAACTGTTTTCTTTTGTTTCGTTACTAAGGGAAGTGCAAGCTCTGCATAAGCATTTATGTACGAAGCAAGGTGTGACTTGCAAATAAAACACAAATACTGAGTCCTATTCCAACTGCTTGTGTTGATCGTCGCATGCGATCATTAAAGACGGAGGCCATGGTGGGAAAGAGCGATTGTGTTTTGGTTTTCTTTTACCTATATGCGACGCCCCGGAATGTTATATGTACTGCTCGCCATTGAGAATGGGGGTCACTACTCGGTCTTTCCACCTGCACAGAGCTGGCTGAGCGCTCACTCAGCATGAAGGTGTATGCGATATCCTTCACTCGCGATCGCGATGAGTGATTGCAATCGACTGGGCCCTAGTCGAATGAAATAACGATCGGAAGTTTACATGTAGCAACAATGAGTCCGGACAATACTCTATTATTCAATGACAACAACGTAATGCGGCCAACGCATCAACTTTCGTTGCTTATTTCAAGTTGGGTACTTCGCGGAACATTAGCCAGTCAATATGACTTCTGCTTAAGTCCTTCCGCGGTTCACCAAAAAGAATAAACGAATAAGAATTTAGCAAACTGGACCTGGTGGTACGTGTCAAACGCTTCGCCGAGCGCTGATTCAGTCCAGGATTTTCTCGTGATAATGCCAGGCCGGTAATATTGTCTGCAGCCAGTAGAGTGTTTATGCAAAAACTGCTCTCAAAGCCTTAAAGACAGGCTTTCGCAGTGAAAAGCGCAGCGCACCAAAGCAAAACTTGCCGCACCTACGCTGACGCTGCAGCGGCAGCGAACGCGGCGTGGTGGCACCTTAGCGATTGGCAGCGCCACCACGCGGTGGCTGCGGGAAGGCATCGCCGCGGCGGCCACGCGAGCACGCGCCCTCGGCACACTAGCAAATATATTCTAGGCACTATACCCGCATGGTCAGCAGCCGAGCGGCGTTTTTTTGCAGCCCATTTGCGCGTTGCGCGCGCCCCCATTTTCGGCGAGTGCATCGGGATCGCGCACACCTAGTTCTCCCTGTCGCCTGTGGGTGAAGCTGCAGTGCCCTCTCAAGTTCAAGCCCCCTCTTCTTGCGTCCCTGCAGCGCCTTTTCGCGGGTCCAGCCCGCTCTGCCTTTCCGTCCTCATTCGTCCGTTCGCCCAATGGAGCTGAGACGACGGCTACTTTTGCTCAGAGGCATGCTTATATTAATGTTCAAGAGGACGTCCCAGAGGATGCGGCGCCTTTCCACTTTGGCTATCAAGCTTTCATTACACGCCCACCTGTCCATACTGAAATCAGACGGATGCGCAGGAAGCGAAGCGAGGCCGCTGGTTCTCGCGCGCAAAATGCTCGCGAGCGCCTCTCTCGGCCGGCATGGCTCCGTCCAGAATCACGTGACGCCAGCTCCGGCTCTCATTGGCCCTCTGTCGCTGCCCTCTCCCGGCGTCGGCGCGTCGTAGGCGCTTTTGTAGCGGGAGCTACACTAGGCTACCCCTGACCGGTCTCGAGGGGGGCACGCGGGCTCTAAAAGCGCAGGCTCCCCTCGAGATCGGCCGTGGGCTACCAGTCGAGCATTTCGCGGTATACGCGAGAGGCAGGTTGTGCGCATGCGCCGTTACCATGGTACATGGGGGAGGAAAGTTTGTGCGCATGCGCCGTTACCATGGCAACCAGGGAGGAGGAGTGGGTTTCATCACCTCTTTTTTCCGGAGTCCCTCCTCTATCCCGTCTCTTATGGCGCGGCTCAGGTGTCCGCCGATATGAGAGGAAGATTCTAATAATAATTGGTTTTGGGGGAAAGGAAATGGCGCAGTATCTGTCTCATATATCGTTGGACACCTGAACAGCGCCGTAAGGGAAGGGATAAAGGAGGGGGTGAAAGAAGAAAGGAATAATAGGTGCCATAGTGAAGGGCTCCGGAATAATTTCGACCACCTGGGGATCTTTAACGTGCACTGACATCGCACAGCACACGGGCGCCTTAGCGTTTTTCCTCCATAAAAACGCAGCCGCCGCGGTCGGGTTCGAACCCGGGAACTCCGGATCAGTAGTCGAGCACCCTAACCACTGAGCCACCGAGGCGGGTAGAGGAAGATTCTGCGCCATTTCATTTCCCCAAAAACCAATTTAACCTTCCGGCCGCTATCCGCGGTGTCAGTCTCCACGGCAGGCGTCGCATGGATCACACCTACCGTTCCGCTGAACGCATCAAAGTGCACCGGCGAGAAAGCGGTGCCGTAGTGGAGGCCTCCGGAATAATTTCGACCACCTGGGGAACTTTAACGTGCACTGACATCGCATAGCACACGGGGGCCTTAGCGTTTCGCCTCCATCGAAACGCAGCTACCGCGGTAGGGTTAGAATTTCCGGGAACTCCGGATCAGTAGCCATTTCCTTTCCCCAAAACCAATTTTCAATTTTAGTCTTCAAGAGCGGGACGCGACAAGCTGTATGTTATCGAAGTTTTTAGGTGTATTTTTATTGTTTTTATTAATGACTTATTTTTCACCTTTCTTAAATTTTTTACATCATGACTCCTTGATGATTCGATTATGATTTATTATACCGCGAAGCTCTATACCTCAACTGTCCAAGGAAATTTTCGTTTCGTCGTTGTCGTGGTGGTGGTAGTGGTTTTATTAAAAAATAATAATAAAAAGGAAGGAAAAGATTTTTGCTAGCCCCGGCATCTGCCATCGATACTGAAGCAGCTGAGCTGGGGCAGCGGAAATAAAGGACAGCAGGCAGAATGAAGAAATCGTCAGCCAAAATCTCCAGGAGTGAAAAATTACCTAGATATGCAAGACAGGCGTCATTTCCTTTCTTCAAATTGCCCAACGGGCAAGGTGTCGCGCCGAACGAACGAGGGCGTTCCGTCGACCCCTTGTCAACGCTGCAACAGGGTGTCGCGTCCCGCTCTTAAAGACGAATCATAAAGGAGTCGTAATATAAAAAGAATTTTAAAAAGTGTGAAAAAGTGAATAATAAAAACAATAAAAATAATAAGAATACAGCTAAAAAACTTTGAAAAGCTTGAGCTTCGTTTTTAAGAGCGGGACGCGACAGCGTGTTGCAGCATTGCAAAGGAGTCCGCGGAACGCCATGGCCCGCTCCGCGCGACGCCTTGCCCGTTGGGCAATTTAAGGAAAGGACGCCTGTCGCACATATCTTAGTGGGCACCCGAACCGCCCCGTAAGGCAAGGAAAATGAAACGAAAATTAGTTTTAAGGAAAGGAAATGACGCCTGTCTCATATATCTCGGTGGAAACCCAAACCGCGCCGTAAGGGAGCGGTACTTCCGACTCGCGGTGCCGACAAATTCAGCTATTGGTCCTTGAGGTGGGCCTCCCGAAGCTCCCTGAAAGTGTTCACCATCCCCAGTGCCTCGAAGCCCAAAGGACCTTAACGCAGCGCGCCCGGGCTGCGGCAACCGCCACTGGTGTGCCAGACTAGGCATCCCACCTATTCGTTGCAATGGCGTGAGCCTTCAGGTCACGGCCCTCAACACCCCTCTCTATCATTAAAAAATGTTTTCACCACCACCACCACCACCAATTTCAGCTACGTGTTGCGGTAAACATTAGGTTGGCAGCTGCTTTTAAAGGGGTTTACGTCATTCGAAGCCCTCGTGTGAATTGCAAAACGGCGTAATGTATGATAACGGCGCCCGCAAACAATGCGAAGCGCGTTCCTTCTCCCCGCGTGTGTTTCCCGTTAAAGATAAAAATGAAAACTGTTTTCTTAGGAAAGGAAACGACGCAGTAACTATCTGACACATATCGGTGGGCACCCGAACCACGCGTAAGCGTAGGGATAAAGGAGTGAGTGAATGAAGACAGGAAAAAATAGGTGCCGTAGTGGAGGTGTCCACCCGCCGCGGTGGCTCAGTGGTTAGGGCGCTCGACTACTGATCCGGAGTTCCCGGGTTCGAACCCGACCGCGGCGGCTGTGTTTTTATGGAGGAAAAACACTAAGGCGCCCGTGTGCTGGGTGACGTCAGTGCACGTTAAAGATCCCCAGGTGGTCGAAATTATTACAGAGTCCTCCACTACGACACCACTTTCTTCCTTTCTTCTTTCACTCCCTCCTTTATCCCTTCCGTTACGGCGCGGTTCAGGTGTCCAACGATATACGGAACAGATACTGCGCCATTTCCTACGCCCCAAAACCAATTATTATCATTAGTGGAGGGTCCGGTGATATCGACAACCTGGGGATCTTTAACGCACACTAACATCGCACAGGACACGGGTGCCTTTTGCGTTTCGCCTCCATCGAAACGCGGCCGCCGCCGCCATCGGGTTCGAACCCGGGTTCTGTAAAGATTACGGTTGTGTTTTCGTGTCGTCGTAAAAAACGGCAGGCTAAAAATTGAATGCAAACAGCATAGCTTCACGGTCAAACCACCTTCACAGCATGGATTGGAGCTTCACGCCAGCTTTCAACTTGAGCATGACGAGTCTAGTAGTCGAGCCCTTTTCTGACATACCTCGCACGCGCCAGCGCTCTAGGCAACTAGCGACACCTGTGGGTACGGCGCAAAGGCAGCACGTAGTGCATCTTCGTCCGGCACGTTGTGCAGCAGCCAGTGAAGTTTCAGTCGAATGTTCTGGTTAACCTGGTCAGTCACCAGACAGGGGCCTTCTTTCACCAGCAGCTCACCGACACTTGCAGTCTTGGTTACTGCTTCAGAATCATTGAAAGTGACAGTCCAGACGTGGCTCATCCGATACGCCCCCAATGGCGATAACATCGGGGGAGCAGTGCGTGCTGAGCCAACGTGTCCCGGAAATCTTCCACCCGTTATGGGCGGTCACTGATATCGGCGCGCAAACAAAAAAAGTATTAAAAAAACGATCTGTATGCAGTGCTGGCAAAACAAATTGGTTAGTACCCTCCTGTTCACTAGCCATGTTACCGCGGCCGGACATGGCCGCTGAAGCCGCTTCCAGGGAGCCCGTCATCGCCCGTCCGAACACGGCGGTGGCCGAAAGGGGAATCTCCCTCTAGACCATGCCGGAACACAGGAGTGTGGCATAAGACGCCTTGAATAGCGCAGCAACTGCTCTCGAAGGCTGATTTAAAAAAGAAAGAAACATTGCTGGCGTAAACTCCTTCAGGGATTTACAGGCACCAAATTATTCAAAAGTGAGAAGGAACAACAGTAAACTTCCGTACTCCGGCAATCAAACGCCGACCATGTACTGACTGCACCGTGCTGGATGCGTGCGGTGAGTGTGATCACTACAGTATGATAGTGTAGACCAAGCGTAACAAAAATCAGCACTAAAGTCGACAACGGTATGACGCGCTGGCGCTAAAAAGACTTTTCAACAGTGGGTATCGTACCCGGGGCTCTTGGGTGAGAGCCAGATACTGTAGCCAATAGAAGACCATGCCGGAGACTCAGAGCTACGCCTCTTACCTCGCTAGAATGGGCAATTTCATGGATGGTAGCCCATGTGTTTTTTATGTTTCTGCTCTTTGTTCGGTCTGATAACTTATCTGCGCTCAAAGGCCGTCGACCGTCGGGAAACATGCTGAGGGGGGCCTTCTTGCCCTCAGCAGGCGTACAGTGGGCGTGCTTCCGGAAGCAGAGGTTGCGGCATTGCGAGGATTCTTTTTATTTCTCTGACCGAGCCTTTTGCACATTTACTATTACTTGATGTCGCCTGCGACGCCAGGGTTAAGAGCAAGATATAAATGCCGAGTGCAGGCTTTGGTATACGAGAGGCGAGACTGACCAAGGGCGATTATATTAGCATAATGAACACGGGAAAGAAAACTTTTACAAAATGCGTTCTTTGTTGAGTGGAAAACGGCGTGAACGATTGTGAAGTTGTCCACGGAAGCCCTATATCACGTATTCGTCAACGTATAACGTCTATTCTTGAGGTAGAGAGAGCTGTCAGTATCTGAAACGCCGAGTCTTTTGCTGAATGCAGTCGTGCAGACGTCTCAGATCCATCACACTACGCGGGCCGCATCGGCAAACTTTTTCTTCCAGGGGCCAGTAGCCGGAAAAGGAAAAAGAGGAGAAATGAAGGAAGACGGCACATCCTCGTCTGTGAGCGCTTATACAGCTTCCATAGCTGTGGTATGAGATTTGGTGGATGAGCCCCATGTGCTTGCTGCATAATAAAAGAGCTAATATTTCATAGAGCAGTAACTTAAAAGGACGTAGCTGTCATAAAAAAGTTGTTTTAAAAAGCGTATCTCCCGCTTAGTATTTGCGATTATAAAAGAAACGCGCGTTTTCCAAGAAACGTTAGACGTAGAAAGAAAGGCTCCGAGATTCCCATATGGTGTGCGATGTTGTAAAGCTGAGCCCTTTATACTGTAAGAACATCGGTACGATGCAGTGCATGTTCAATACCGTGACTGATCAGTTCACTAAATAAACATATGGATCCATTTCTGGATCTAGCAGTTCGATAAATGCCTGCATTTATCCCTACGTTATTTTACAGTGTTGTTCATTAACCCTTGCTGGTCATCAGGATTAAGAAGGCCAAAGTGAGGAATCTGGCAAGTAATTGTTGCTTCACGTATTTGCGTTTTCTTTTGCGTGTTCCACTACGTATTTGAAGCAAGGCAAGTTCCCTCGAGCTCTAGAAGATATGCACAGCCGTTATCACACACACGATTTTTTTTCTTAAATACGAGTATAATGTTACGCCAGTCGTAAGAACCTATCATTACAGACTATGCAAAACTAAGTTCAAACAAAATTGAAAAAAAAATGAAGTACTTTCTTATGACATCTCAGGTCTTGAAAAAAATGTAAATGCACGTGACACCCGTCATAATGAAGAATGTAAGAAATACAGACACTGCAAAACAAATACCAAGGATATTGAACAAGAAATCTCCTTCACTGCGCTAGGAGCATATTTTATGTGTTGACGGTTATTTTAAAGGTGTACTTGGTTTGGTTACTTGAATTTCGCACAGTTAACAATTTATTTTCGTTTGTATTTCATCGGTTTCTTTTATGATCTTGTTTGAGGTATTAGTTTGTACATCCATCTGAACATTTACAGTGAATCCATTTGAATCATGTATAGTGAATACCGCCATATATTGCTAATCACTTAGGCTGACCTGTTCTTGTTCATATATGCTGTCCCATAGTAGCTGTTAAACAGCTTGACTCAACACTCCTGTAGAACAATTCTGTTATGTACGATGCCATTTGTTCTGCAGCACTGTTAAACTACCTGTTTAGGGGGTATGCAGCTTCGTCAAGCTGTGTCCATGACAGCCTGACAGCTTGTTCTGCGGGCCTCCCGCAAGCTGTATCGGTGCAAATAAATAAATTAATAATCTACTCTAAACAGCTTGCAGAGAACCTTCACAGCTGCAAATGGCAGGGCGAGGCCAAATTAATCAACAGTTAGAAGTTAGAAATGGTGTTAGTTCAATACGTTTAGGGGAATCCCCTAAGGTGGAATAGGCTAGAACTAAGGGAGTAATTGCACAGTAACAGTCCTGGTTGGCTCAGTTGGCCAAGAGACTGCCCCGGGCAGGCAGAGTTGCCGAGTTCGATCTCAGGACAGGAACTATGTGGATTTCTTTCGTAGCCGGAAGGCTACACTTTGGCGCATGCAGATGAGTAATTAGCCCCTTATTTCAAATGTCCTCCACTTGGGGGATTCCCCTGAGCCCATTGGATATGTAGGACAGCGAAAATGAATACGTTGATGGAGCCGTCTTTCTTCCCTTTTCTTAATGTTTTCCAGACAACTATATAAACGCCCTAGCCTTCGACGACGTGGTACATCAACAGCAATAGTTTGTCAAACAACGAAGGAAGGATATAGTATACGAACGCGCTATCAGAGATGTGGCATCATAGTGGGGCACACCACTGATCGCCGTATCGTCGTTGTCGCGGAATCTTTTTCAAAAGCTCTCTTCAAAAGAGGAGGCCCGGTGAGCCTTTTTTGTACAGTATGCTGTCGCACTTCAAGAAGAGATGGCCGTAAGGAAAGGCTTTACGCTCTGGCATCGATTGCGCCGTTTCTCTCCGTTTATAATAATAATAATTGGTTTTTAGAGAAAGGAAATGACGCAGTATCTGTCTCATTTATCGTTTGACACCTGAACCGCGCCGTAAGGGAAGGGATAAAGGAGGGAGTGAAAGAAGAAGGGAAGAGAGAGGTGCCGTAGTGGAGGGCTCCGGAATAATTTCGACCACCTGGGGATCTTTAACGTGCACTGACATCGCACAGCACACGGGGGTCTTAGCGTTTTGCCTCCATAAAAACGCAGCCACCGCGGTCGGGTTCGAACCCGGGAACTCCGGTATCAGTAGCCGAGCGCCCTAACCGCTGAGCCACCGCGGCGGGGTTCGTTTATGTTGTGCGTTTGTAGCCGGGTATGTGCCTTCTATATGGGCAGTGAATGTTATCTTCAGTCATTATCTTCAGCTGAAAATATTCCCCGTAATTCCCTTCTGAACCTCAAAACACCCTCAAATATCGGGAAGATTTCCTCTTCTCTTTAGGGCCAATTCTGGACAGAAAATTTCCCGGTAAAAAAAGAATTCTTCGAATGGGGCACCACTAATAAGATGTACTCCGACGTATGAAGCCCATTATATTATATTAAGTAAAGTTCATCGTCGTTTACCACTCTGATCAAGCATTGCACTAAAATCGGCTTGTAGTTGCGTTACGTCAATTGTGTTTCTTATTGGCCAATATAGAACGCAATCATCAGCAAATAACCTTGCTGGTCGTTTACGTTGTTAGATAGGTAATTAGTATAAATAAATTAATGGTCCCAGCACTAACCCTTGGGGCTTACTAGACGCGACATTTATGATCGAAGATTTGAAATTGTTTTTAAAGACAGATAGCCAATGGTTAGTTCGATAGCCGTAAATCAATGCTTGTACGTTAGGAACCATGTGAAGAGATTAAGCTTAGTGTATGTAAAAGCAAGAAGTGTGATAGTGTGTCAGATATCTTGTAGAAGTTTTGATAATACCGGAAACTTCGCAATTATAATCAAGATAATGAAATATTTCGTTAGAAACCATTATCTGATGGTTGTCGCGTGAAAGAAGCTCCTGGATGCCATATTGCATGGGTGTGTAAAGCAAAGCGGAGTCAAGAAAATTATATGCCAAATGTGTGCTTATCTCATGTGCCATGATTTTACATGGTATTGTGATCTGTGGAGTGGACCGGTAGTTATCAGCTCAGTGCTTAACGCCAGATTTATGGAGTGGCACCGCTTTGACTAGTTTCCACTATTTGGGGTAAATTCACGAGTTAAAAACCGGTCAGATATCTTGGACACAATTTATGGCCGAATAGACTTGGTATTTTTTTACTACTTTGCCATTTATGCCACCCGGACCAGAAAAAAACGATAGCATTAACTGGTCAATGATAGTAACCATTACATCAAATTCAAACCTAATAGGATGCACTGAAAAATCAAGCAGATACCTCACCGCGGCGGCCGCGTTTCGATGGAGGCGAAACGCAAAAGGCGCGCGTGTGCTGTGCGATGTCAACTAGTGCACGTTAAATATCATCAGGTGGTCGAAATTTTTCCGGTGACCTCCACTATGGCACCTCTTTCTCTCCCTCTACTTTCACTGCCGCCTTCCTCCCTTCCCTTAAACGCGGTTCCGGTGTCCACCGATACATATGAGACAATTACTGCGTCATTTCCTTTCCTGAAAACCAATATTAATAGTCTCAGTCAGGGGAATTAATATTTTTAGTGATTGAGAAAGCCGTCGCTAAAGTCAGAGCATTCGCCGACCTTCGCTGACAATTTACTTTTTTTTTGTTGATTGGCTTATGAGCATAACAGAAAGAAGAGGAAACGGCTGAAGCGTTTATGAAGCTCCACAACTTTTTAGTATTATTGTCTACTAGCGAAGGCAGCGTGACACTTAGAAACTATTGTTTGGCTTTTTTGGTGGCATTTTGCGCATTTTTACGGCGTTTCTAAGGACCAGCCAATGATTGGGTTTACCTGACGTTACTTCCGTCCCATGGGACCGCCATTTCTTATCAGCCGGACGCAAACTTTCACATGTGTACTATGACACGTATATCAGTCGTTGTTATTCTTCTGCGGGAACACGCAATTATAATTATGAGTCCGTTAAGTCAATCTCGAAACATACAGAATTTTTCTACAGCAGAATGTTCATCAGAATTTATCATAAACACAAAAAGAAAATGACAGATCCTTTATTGATTTATTATTTTTATTATTGAGCCTTTGTGGGGCCATGAGCCTTTAGCTCTTGCTCCATTTTCTCTGTAGAGAGATATGAAATAAATAAAGAAACTTGGAATTTGCATGGAGAATCTTCTTTTGTCTTATAGTTCGTAAATGCGGAAATAATTGTCCTTGAACATAATCGGCCAGCTGCACGTACACCGTCTGAGCAGGAGTCCCATCATCGTCGGTTGTATTAACTTCCGTCTAGCTCATCGATGCTTCCAGAAGTTTTTCTTCTGACTGCTGACATGTTTCTTCCGGGCATCAACAGTATCGAAATAAAAGTAAATTGCCTCGGCGGGATCGTTCAGCTTAGCCCTTAGTGCTTCGTTTTCGTTCGTAGACCCTTTAGTTGTCAACATAGGAGCTGCCAGACGATTACAAGAATCAAGGCTACAGTAAGCCTGCAAGAAATACCGCTAACCTTTCCAGGAAGCTGATGCTAGCATGGAAATTATGCCCTTGACTCTATTCAAGACCTGCCCTTCTTCAGTCTTTGCCCTTCCGTCTTTCACCTCCCTCAAAATCAGCACGGGGTGGGCCCTGGGTTCGAACCCCAATTGCGGCTGTTTTCTTTTAATTATTTATTTATATTTTTGGGGATTTTTTCCGCATGACGCAGGACAGACGGCCGACGCCGGGTTTTCTGCACAACGAGCTTCTTACGCTACCGCATAAAATGGGACCGCCTTGTACCCTAATGGTGTATTTCAATCGGCGATCTGGAGCACCTCTCTGAATCCACAAAAGAACAAGATTACCGGGGAAGTCTAGGAACCATACCGTCGCGGTTCACTCAGAACTCGGGATGTGAATCCGAATCGCCCATTGAAACACGTTCATCAGTTTCGTAGAGAAAGGCAACTTGCTCCGGATCGCCGACTGGAATGTCCATAAGCCGGGGCTTCACACACGCGGCAGAATTTTTCTGCAGGTTGAAGGTAGGCGGAGAGAGAGAGAAAAAAAAACTTTAGTGCCCACGGATATAGGAGGCACCCCTACCTTGCCAACTCAGGTACGCGGACCCGGGAGGGAGTAGGGGGCTCGGCGCCTAGAGGCCTGTGGGGCGAACCGCTTGGTTCTTCGAGACCTCGGTCGCCAGGCGGATGGCTTCGAGGTGATCTTCGAGTTTCGAGCTTCGAAGGAGAGACTTGCAAGCTTCCTCATTACGAACGTTTACGGCAGCCCCAGATGAGTAGGGGATTTGCCAGATTATGTGGTTTGGTGTCCCTCTCTGGGCGCATTTTTTACATCTGTCGTATTATCTGCCGTCTATGCTAAGGAGGTATAGCCAATGTGGGTTCGGATAGTTGCCCGTCTGGAGTCTTCTCAGGCTCCTGGTTTGTTCGTTGTCCAGTTGTTTGTTAGGTGTGGCGTAGGATTGGCTACTGAGTTGGTAGTAGTCGCAAATATATCTGAAGGTGTTCAGCCGCTCCTCGGGTGGAAGAGTGTTCGATGCATGGCGCCTCTATAGGGTGAAGGTGGAGTGAGGGTGGCGGTGGGTTTGTGGCAACCCCCTAGTTTGCATGGTGGAGGGTAGAGATGGCTGGTGGGTGGTGCTTTTGGAGGGCAGCTGGCTTTCCCATTGCGTCTTTGAAATCGATTTCGCCGTCACTCTTTCGTTATGTTGCTGCGTGGGCTTCTCTAATGGGAGGAGGCGTTGTGGAGGGTCGGTGTATGTGGGTTGGTGGCGGGTAGAATTGGGTTGGTGGCGGCTGCCGCTTCTGGAGAGTTCATGTGGGTGGTGGTGGGGTGGGGAGCTGGACCGAGGGTGGGTACGGGTAGTTGGGCAGCCCTTTAGCTAGGGGAGGGGGGGGGGGTATGGTGGAAGGTGGCTCGCCGGTGTTGCTTCAGGAGAGTGGAGGGTTCACTCAGTGAGGCTTCACACAGACAACGCCGGCATTGTCTTGAGCAAGATTGTCTTGAGTAGCTTTATGTCTTAAGGGTGAGACTATTTTTATTTTACTGTGTTGAAGAATTTTGTTCACTGTACTCGCTGCAGTTGTTCATCACTAAACACATTGATCTAGTTCACTGACGTTCCAGCTGACACTGCTTTCAAGGCCCACTGTTTTTTCGCAGAATCCTCTGGCATAGCACGGCAGCGACGCAAACTCTTGAAAAATCTTGCGTCCCGTACAACTCATGCCGCATGAATATGTGCTATCCATCCTCACTGGCAAGACAGTATCGTTATGGTTAAGGGAACTTTAGTCGAGAATGCACTGGCCGGGAGCGACCGAGTATACGTAGGCAGCAAAATAACGCGCGCTAGTACTACGCCCGCTGCGCCTTTAGATGGCCAGCATGCACCTCCTCCGCGCTGACTCCCCTAGCTGCACCGGGGTCCTTTTACATCCCCTGTTTCTGGCGCGGGGCTTACGCAATGAACGCTTAGTGTCGATTGCAGCCACTAGCAGTTCTTTTTGCGTCAATTATTTTAATTGCGAGCTAATCTGTTCAAGAGATCAGCCTTTCCGCGCAGAATAAATGTTGGCATAATGGAGATGTGCAACTCGACTAAAGGAACAAAACTCTCAGTAATCGAGTTCGCACCCACCTTGAACAGTATTAAGTTGCCCACTTCCGTAGCGACATGGTAGTGCTCGTCGCGTCCTTGAATTTTGATTGGACTGTACGTCTAGACATTTTGCACCGAAGGAGCCTAAGTAACCCTAGGAGTTCCGCAGGATGCCGCTAACAATCGTTCGTTAGTCACTATCGAAACATTTCAGCCTTATGGCTTCACAAAGGTTAACAGCCTCGGGGAGACGGTAGCCGAGCTAGCTTTTTTACAGCACCTCCGAAACATTTATGATTCTCGGGCTAACTTCGCATTTAACATACTCTCACCGCCCTAGGTCTTAACTTTCGGAGACGAAGCCAACGTTTAAACCAATCTTAGTCACTTGAGAGCCTCAACTGTAAGTTGACCATTCCTCGCGTTCGCGCCAAGCGGAGCACTCCTTTGGCGGAAATGCGTTCACTCGTACTCTAACAATTTTGAACACAATATGCTCGCCCAGCGCAGCTGGGGCGCAGGGTTTTATATTTCATGTGTGAACACTGCCATGGTCTGTCCGCCTCACTCGAGTCGTGTCCTCCACAACGGCTGAAGGCGCTGCCATTGCGGCTGCATCGCGGAAGCTAAGGCCGTGTTCAGCTCAACCTGTTCTCCTCCTGAGGATTTCAAGTCTGCCCTTCAAGGATTAGAGCATGGGTTCCCCTCTGAAGGGTTGTCTCTTAGCCATCTACGCTTGGCACATAATCTGTGCAGCAAAGGCCTCCCTACACGTTTCCAGTGTGGGTAACCTCGGGGATAGGTGTCTTGGCCGGGAAACGACGTGGTGGACAGCCTCGCCCATTAAGCGTTGTCTGGGAACCCATGAAGCCCCCAAGGTTTCAAGAGGTCTTTCAGAGAAACGGTGCTCAGTCATTTCCAATCCCTGTCGTGTCCGCCCAACCAGCTATGTATGATCAAGAGACTAAAAAATCCTCAAGTCACTTTATTACACCGCATTCGCGGGTTTTGCTCGTACCCGAGCGTGGATGCATAAGACTCCATGGTCTCGCATCGTCTCCGCTGTGTTTTTCAATTCGTGTGTGCGCTCATGTAGAACAATATCTTATGAGCTGCCCAGATTACAGCGCGGAGAGCTTTGTCCGACTCACTCCCCTCAAGAGGGCAGGAGCGTCACACGGTTCACTTCAAGGCATAGGTTAACCGTGCGGAAACCAGTCATATGGGATGGACGCTTCTTGTCTTCTAAAATTCCTTCGAGACTCTGACCTGGATTCCAGGTGATGACAGCTGCAGTTGATGACCATTGTGGGGACTGTGCGCATGGCGACGTAGATCTGCCAAGTCACAGATCTGTGCCTCTAATTCTCAATCTTAATTAACATCTTAGTGTGGCTACGATTGAGGACTCACCGGCAGGAGAATCGCAAAGCTAATCTACCAGTAGCTCATAAGAACCCCAACTCAAGTCACTCAGACTGCCACAAAACAGATCTGCAAGCGAAAAACATTGACGGCTGTCGCGCTCGTCACAGGCAATCTGAGTTCAGACTCACAGATAACCGTAGAGCTTGACCTGCCTCACCCATTGCACCCTTCCTTTGTCGGCCATTCTTTGGCCACCGGAACCGTGGCGGTGATTGCGGCCTATCAACTCGAAAAGTAATAATCTCATTTCTACGTACATTTATATTGATAAAAGCACCATTGATAAAAGATCATTGATAAAAGCACCGACGTAGCTCGTTATCGCATGTTTTCCTGAAGGAACTGAACCAGTCTCTATTAGGAATCGAACGCGCGACCTCTTCGCTCGGTCACACTCCAGCACACAGCCCGACATATACGTATGCCGCGGCCATATCGGCGGCCGTTTGATATCGCATGTACCGGCGCTCGGTGGCTGCCGTTGACCTCAGCGGCGGATGTAGGGCAAGGCGCGACACCGGAGGCAAGCGTGCCCCCTGCGTGGCCCGGTGACGGCGCTGTGAGCGCTGACCCCCGTGGGAATGAGGTTGCCCCGGATAATCTTGATGGAGGGCATCGGCCGCCCCTGGCCTCCGCTGTAGCCCCGTGCGGACGACGTCGCGTTCGCGCGCGGCGTCGCTCTTCGAACACGGCACGCACTCGTTGAGGCACGCATCTGGGGGCGGACGCCCCGAACACCGCTGCTCGGGGCAGGGCATAGACCTGAGCGGGAGAGCTGTCTGTCTGAAGGGCATACCAAATGGGGCACGGTGTTGCGCCTCAAAAAGGCTGACTACTTTTGGTCGTCGCCTGCGCCGCTCTCGCTGGCATTGACCTTCAGGGTTTCTATATTATGTAATATAGTAGTACGAAGTCGATAGCCTCATAACAAAGATGAGAGTGATTAAATCAAGAGAAATATTATGCGTTGTCTAATATTTTAGGAGTGTCTTATAGCCATAAAGAGAGAAGAGTTGGAAATGAGTGCTCAAACTTATGTCGGTCAAGAGAGGCACGGCATAATAGCTAGGTAATTTTGCATTGCCCCACAGATAAATGAATGCCTCAAATAGCAAACAGAATTGATTATATTTTGATTTTAATTGCAGAGCAACCGGCAGATTCAAATTTTCTGCGGCATAGATATCAGCTGTTGCTCTCTCTTAACATGACGAAAGGCATTTCCTCATTGAAATAGCGTGCCGTTTGACAGTTTAATATCGGGAGGTTCAACACCCCAGGATCAACAAAAGGCAAGGATCAGTCTGGAGGCAATTACAAACTGGAGCCTTTATTAATCCGTATATTTATTCGAAATTCACTTCGGACGAATTCAGACCGGACTGCGTTAAGTCCGGGGCACCCAAACCCACTCTCAATAAGATTATTTTCGAATGACCCGCGGCCACACACAAGGAGCATTTGCGGCTCTCCAACCTCGAGCAGTGGGAGAGTGCGCTGTCCAACTCTGACCCAGAGGTAGAACTCCGTGCGACGGGCAGGACCGAAGAGGTCGCTACAACGCTGTGCTGTGTAGCCACCTGGTGTCGAGTCTGGAAGAGAGCTCACCATGAACTTTAATCCAAATATTCCGTGATTCACTTTCTCGCACTTTCATATGAATAAGGCTGTTCTACTGCTGCTACTATCAACTAGTGCTAACACCAGAGACTGCTCTCCTCAGTCTGGCGGCTTGCCTAGGTCTGTGACATATATGCATGGCACACAGGAATTATGTCAGCCTACTTGACCAGAAACCGCGTATTCATAAGCAATCACTGAGATCAGATCACGGCTTACTAAGTGCCAGTAATTTGGTTGCTCGTGCCAAATCGTAACGATCGAACCTAATTAGAATGGTTACTCGGTCATTGACCTGCTGCTGAAGCGAAGGTGCGTAGCCAATTTCGTGTCGATGTTCCTCCACGAAGCTAGAATTTTCGCTTCCTGAGATCAGGATTTGAAAGGAAGACGCCCACAAAGGACAGCCCATTTCGAGGCATCAGCAGTGTCAGAAAGGGACCACTGCTTATAAAATTGGTTTCATTCGGAATGCGTCTCTGTCATCAGGATGATACTCGGAAGGTACAGAATTCTTATCCGTGCACATTGCGACCGCATCTGCCAGGCACGTCCGTTTCGTTACAGGATTACTTGGAAGCATGGACAGAGAATGTAATCCACAGAGAGTAGACCATCGATGGCGGCTTAAGATGAATGAGTGCATTCTAAAGGAACGCAAACGTAGCTGGGGGTGTCGAGAGCCAGGCGGGGGGTGAGATTAGGAAGTTTGTGGGGATGAGGTGGCCACAGCTATGCACAGGGCATGGTTAATTGGAGGTGAGTGAGAGGTCTTTATCCTGCAGCGGGCGAAGTCGGGCTGATGATCATGGTGACGATGGAGTGAACCTGAGTAGTATCACTGATTAGTATCACTAGTGGAAAACTTTTAGGAAAGAAATACTTATTGCTGCAGTCAGCAAGTGTTGTTGAGTGCACGTTTTCTGAGAAAGCTTGTAACCAGTTGCATCATGGTCGGGCCGAGAATCGAACTGTGGACATTTCCATTACAAGGCTGGTGGACTGCTGATTGAGCCGTAAGCCAACTTCGTTCATTGTATTTGCCACACAGAAAGAAACAAGACCCTATGGAAAAATGACTGCTTACTAATCGTCCGACTAACGGCATTCGTTCCCGTCAGCACAGTTACAGAACAATGCAGAAATTGAAAGGCTCGTCACTCAAGCACCATCATTATGTACCGCATACGCTTGGAGTAAAGGAGTAGCCTTTTATCCGCAGATAACGCAAGGAGGGAGAAGTAACCATTGATTGAACATGCAGCTCTCTGATGGAAAGCCATTTCCGGCATACACGTGTTTTAAGCCGAAAGCAACCTTGACCAAACCATGAAGTCATTCGCGTCGGCATGCACCCTCCCGAAGTGATGCCGCTACCGCAGTGCGCGGTAGTACGCGTCGAAAGACTAAACCTGGTCCTCGTGGAGAGAGAGGAGACAATGTCGGAAACGGGTCTCAAAGCGTAAGCATCATCAACGTTGGTCCTCATGTAATGTTCAGCCACACCATGTTTAGATCTGCGTGTCACTGCAGGATAAACATTATAGTTTTATTTCTCTGTCAAAAGACATAGGCATACGTCACAACCTATAAACAAGCCAGCGTGAAATGGAAGACAGGTACCATAGCTATACGCGTGATCAACGGCAACTTTCAACCTGTGTTTATTAGAAAACCCCACACCAGCCTTCGGGGTACGGTGCATGCGCTTGTGGTTTGTTGATATGTTGAACTGTCTTAAAAGATACGACCAAAGCATACACAGCGTACATATTTCTGCTGGGTTATTTTCTAATAAGCATGAGCCTAAATTTAGCGCTCGTCCTGTTCACTGCTGCGTCCGTCTCTGTTATTAGAGCTGTTTTCTTCCCACAATGTCTCGCCATCTTCCACAATAGTGACGGCCAGTACCGTCCATTCGAAAGGGTCAATGTATTCCTGTGACCTGTAGTCAAGCCACTATTAAGCTTCGAACTTTAAGCCACAAAGGAGCTAAATGTCGTTATCTTGTTTGTATCTTGTTATCTCGGCTTCTGAGATCTACTCGAGGCTTCCGAAACACTGTTGTCAAGTTCCGCGCTTGCGGCGACCATCGGTGCCCATCCCACCCCACTCAGCCGCTGCAGTGGCGCCGCGTAGGGGCGACTTCGGTCATCGTCTCCTCCACGCCCACCGGCTTCGACGGAGCCATTCGCCGCCAGGCCGGGAGTGTGGCATCGCCGAGGTCGATGACCCGCCGGAGTGGTTGCTTAGCCGCGGCCTCCCCGACCCACATCGGTGCGGGTCTGGCCCAGTTTGGCCCGGTCTCGTTGATTCACGTCCCATTCCCTCGCGTTCGAACTCGCTCCCCCCGGGTTACCTTTTGTTTTCTCCTTTCTATCTGCCGCTTTCCTTTCGCTTTCGTCCCCACTCTTTGTCGTTCTATCCGCACGCATCTCAAGGGCGCACCGCCGAGCCGCGCGCAGAGCGGTTCCGCCGCGTGCAAACCGGAGATTCCGGTGGCCGTGGCATCCGCGATGCGGTGCAAGCAGAGCGGCTTTCTGAGGCGCAGCAAGCGGTCACAATGAGATGGGTCTCAACACATTCATGCAGCTCTCACCGGCGAGATTATTAAATGGTTTGGACGCATATTTGCAGGAATCGTAAGAGCGGCCGCTTGGAATCTTGGAAGGTTCGGCGTTTCCTGAGACAGGTAGTGTTGGGTACACCAGCCCTGGATGTAGCCGCCCATAAAAAAATCATGGAGGTCATGACTGTTGTCTATGAAGATTAAGCCGCTTCATCGCTGTGTTCGTTGCGAGTCAGGCCGCGGTAGCATGGTGACCTCTGGGTGACTGAGGTCGCACAACTCATTAACAGCACAGCACAGTTTTGACCCTTTGGATTAAAGAAAGTCGACCCCGGCTTGGAGCAAGGGAGAAAAACACCAACGGATGTTTCGCCTTACGCCGGTTACAAGGAATGACGGCAGTACTTACGCACCCCCGAGCGGCACCCCTGACCCTCAGACTGCGCCAACTCAGCCCGAGTCGTTCCACATCGTCAAAGATGTTACGTTCTGGAGCCAGGCCCTATCGAAAAACACAGCAGAAAATTTTCTCTTCTGTTCTGTTGTTAGAACAGATTTTCCTGCAGTGTTTTGGGACGTGACAAGAGAAATTCTAGTACTGACAACAGGATTTTCATGTAGTAATCCGGAGCCTCCTGTCGTAACGACAGATCAACTTCTGTGGCCGCGGTGGCTCAGCAGTTATGGCGTACGGTTGCGGACCCGAAAGACGCGGGTTCGATCCCGGCCGCGACGGCCGAATTTCGATGGAGGCGAAATTCTAGAGACCCGTGTACTGTGCGATGTCAGTGCTCGTAAAAAACCATAGGTGGTCGAAATTTCCGGAGAGCTTCACTACGGCGTCCCTCTGTCGCGAATCGGAAGCTCGTCCCCGACTTTCCGAATGGGAACGCTATCGCGTGCTGGTTCGAACGAGACAACAAATATATTAAACAAAACAAACAAAGCCGTATTTATAAATTAAAGGAAAAGGGGCCAATAAGAAACGGACACGAAAACAAGAAAAACACATACTCAGCACGCGTACAACACTTCGGAATAAAAGGAAAGAGTTCAAGTACTGAGCATCACAGGTGAAGCGGGGACGCGTTGCAGACGGGGCGGACGCTGGTTGATGAATTGCCACGTGTCGCTGGCGTTGCGTCGACGGAAGCGGCGGAAGGGAGCCAGGACCAGGTGGTATTAGGAGCGGAGAAAACTGCAGGAAGACGCCGGTGGTCTTCAGTCAACAGCCCGAAGAACTTGGCAGCGGCAGGAAAATCGTAGCGAGGTCTCGTCTACGGCGTCACAAAACGCCGGAGGCTTCAAGTAGGCTATCCAAGAGCGCCTTTTGGCAGCACGGACCCTCAGTCCATCGGCTGCCACCTCCACGCTTTGCAAGGAACGCAGTAGGCTTGCGTCGGTGATCCAAGGGAGGTCACGGCAGCACGGACCCAATATCCGACGGCTGCCACCTCCACGCTTGTATTACACGATCTCCGCTGCTCTGTCTCCCTTCACACCTCTGTTTTCTGACACGTCAGCTCTCCGCTCTTCGTGCTCGCCACGCTCTTTGTCGCCGCCGCCTCGCACACACCCTTCGCACGCGCGCACGCGCAACGCTGGGCTGGCACGCGCAGCGCTCCGCTGTCCGAAGCACCACTGTCGACGCATCGCGTTCACAAATCCTCCGAGGATCTTTTGTGCACCTCACACATGCCCCCCCCCCCCCCCTCGAAAAAGTTTTTTCGACATAGAAAAAACTGCTGTTGGTGCACACAACACTAATGTTCACGTGGTAAACGGACAAGTTAGACGTCGTTGAAGTCATCGAAGGCACTTTACACCGTGACACATGGAGGCGCATAGTGACGCACCCAGAGAGAACATGGGGCCCAACATTCTACATATGGCACAAGAGAAAATATAAAAACCTTACACATCATTGGACACGCACTTTGCACACGCCTGTACTATAAAGGTTGAAATTTACACACTGAACTCATAACCGGAAAATGAATAAAATTAAAAAACAGCCCTTAGACACTCGATCCTAGACTACATTTGCACAGGTAACCATTGCAAACACACGGGATAGTAGCACTGTACATTGGGCATCACCCTCCGGTAATTTACAAACGACTCATGCAATCGGCGCCTACGTTTTCGGAGCCCTTGATGTACTCTACACGAAAGGTATACTCTTGAAATGTTAGGCTCCAACGCAGTACCCTGCTGTTGAAGTGCTTAGCCTTTGTTAAATATTGCAAGGGTTGGTGGTCAGTCTGAATGATGAAGAACGTCCCGTACAAGAAAATGTCGAATTTTCAACAGCCCAGACTATCTCCAAACACCTGCGTCCAATCGCCGAGTAGCGAGATTCGCGAGGTAACAACTGTCGACTCGCATATGATACCGGGTGGAGGATTCCATCATGGTCCTACAGGAGAACGGCGCCTACGCTGACCTCGGAAGCATCCGTGCGAAGTACGAACTGCTTACTGAGAATTGGAGCTCTTAATGCGGGCTTGGAAGTCAACGCGTTCTTGAGCTCGTCAAATGCGGCTTGCCGCTGTAGTGTCCAAGCGACAAGGTTGCGTTCATTTTTGCGTGTCAACTCCACGGGCGGTTGGACTTTATCGGCATAGCCAGGGATGAAATCGCGGTAGTATCCGGCAAGCCCTAAGAAGGAACGCCCTTGCTTCTTCGTCTTTGGAAGCGGTACGTTCACAAGCTTTTCCAACACCGTTTCCAACGATCGGATGGGTCCCTTCTCCAAGCTGGTGTCCAAGAAAGTAGGTGTTAGTGGCTCCGATTTCACTTTTCTGCGGTTTGATCGTGAGGCCGGCCTCGTGCACCCTGCTAAATAGCATGTTTAAAGTCCAAAGATGTTCTTCCCAGGCAGAGGTTGCTACGAGAGCTTCGTCGATGTAATGAACAACATTGTCTAAGCCTTGTAATAGAATGCACATCAGGCGCGTAATGATAGTCGATGCAGTCTTAATGCCGAAGGGCATATAGACGAATTGATAGTGACCGGACTGGGTAGAGAACGCTGTTTTTGGTCTCGATGCTTCCTCTAAGGGTACTTGCCAGTAGCCTTCAGCCAGGTCAAATTTCGAAAAGTCCACCTTGGTTCCAACCTCGGTAAATATAACATCTGTTTTTGGAATGGGCTCTGCATCAGACACAAGAACATCATTGATGCGTCGAAAATCGATGCAAGTCCGATAGGCATTATCTTTCTTTTTAATCAGAACGAGATCAGACGGAGATTTTGAACGTTCAATTACCCCTAATTTGATCATCTTTTCTATCTCCTTTTCAACGACGTCCTTCATGGCAAAAGGCAACGGGTATTGCAGGGTATTCACGACTTCAAAAGTCGAGAGCCTGAGTTGACACTCCACAAGATTAGTCTTTCCGGCAATCTCAGAAAAGATGTCTGTATACGTGTCAAGTAAGCTTCGAATCTCCTGCTGTTTGTCGTCATCGAGCTTAGTGGAGACCGTGGTCCGTGCTAAGGGTAGGCAGTTGTTCTTCTGAGTCACCTTCTTCGATTACGACGAAATATGACGCCTGCGCGGTCTCATGGGACGCACGCTCTTCGTACCGTTTGAGCATATTGATGTGGGAAAGCTTCTTACTGTGGCCCAAGTCGATCCACTAATCCACGTCGTTATTCTTTCCACAAACCACCAATCGACCTTTCCACTGCATTAGCAGTTGTGGCTGCTCGGAAAAAAAATGAGGGCGCGATCTCCAAACTTTAAATACCGCTTCTTGCTGTTCCTGCCATAGTATTTCTTGTGAGACTGTTGGGCACGCAACAAATTTTGATGTGCCGGTCTCACAGTTTGCTCGAGACGTTCTCTTAGATCGAGAACATACCCATAGGTCGTCTTCGTGTCTTCTCCCAGCTCTTCCCTGGTCCAGGGCTCTCTCTGAGAACTGCGAGCGGTCCTCGCTCGTAACGTCCAAATATCATCTCAAATGGAGAAAGCCCCAGACTCGCCTGCGGCACCTCTCTGTATGCAAACAGAAGTGGAGCGATATAACGATCCCATGTTTTGGGCTGCTCCTGACTGAGCTTCCGCAGCATCTGCTTGAGTATGCCGTTAAATTTCTCCGTCATCCTATTGCACATTGGATGGTAAGGGGTCGTGCTGAGATGTTTCACCGCCAAGACATCATTGAGCTCTCTTATCATTTCGGATGTGAAACAGGAGCCCTGGTCACAAAGGATCTCTCTCGGAAAACCTATTCGTGAAAACATCTGCACTAAACCTTCTTCCACGGTCGCTGAATCTATCTTTGGCAGAACCACGGCGCCGGGATCCCGCGTGACAAAATCGACGAGAGTGAGAATATATCTATTTTCTTTCACCGATGTGGGCGACAGCGGACCGACAATACCGACAGCGACCCGATCAACTTGAGTATCGGTAAGAGGCATGCGTCCCAACGGAGCCCTCCCTACTTTGCCTTTCGGGCTCGGACACGTCCTTTGCCGAGTGTCACACGACCTGACATACCTCTGAATTTCCTCCTGCACACCCGGCCAGTAAAATTCTTCCAGAACTCGATCTGTAGTCTTCTTAATGCCCCGATGCCCCGCCAATGGGCTATCGTGGGCAAGGCTTAACACCTTTGATTTACAAGACTTTGGGAGTACTACCTGTCGAACCTCTCTGCCAGAAGCGAGATGATAGAGGCGGTACAGTAAATTCTTTTCAACAGAATACGAGTGCGAAGTGCCCTGCTTGCCGCGGAACACTTTTCCTACTTTCACACAACACGCCTTCAATGACTCATGGTCTCTTTTTTGTGCTTCTAGCATTTCCTTGGTGAACCTCATGGGACCAACGCGTAAAGCAGTACTTTCCCTCCTTCGTCCAGAAACTTCCCTTTCGCCCAACACTACGTTTGGGCCCTCGCCCTCACACTACTTTCACTGGCGGCCTCATTATTGACTATGCCAGGACATAATTTAGCAGCGTCTTCCGATTTCTTCCAATTAATGTCTGGATTTGACGGCTCACGGGCCTCTGGTATATTTCCAATTATGACATCGTACAACGGTGTCTTCATGCACTTTACCAGGGCCGTGCCAGTGAAATAAGGGGAAGCGATATAATCTACTGCCTCGGGAACTTCCAGACTACTGCCACCAACAAGGAACACCGTAGATGTTGAGCCAGTGAGAGCTGAGTCAGGAACTAGGGCCCTCCGCACAACCACCGTATTGCTCTCCGTGTCTCGTAAAACACGTGCGGGTAGGCCTCGGAGCTCTCCTTCTAGGACAGGCATGGGTTGTGTGTCTGCAGGGTTTTTCCAGACAAGTTCGACCACCACCTTATCCTCAGCTGACTCAAGCCTATCTGCTGTTGTGGACACCGTTTCAGGAGCAACACTCTCTGGCTGAACACAACAAGACGATTGCTTCTGGTTTTCGTGCTTCATTGAGCAGGAACTTGCATCATGTCCTGTTTTTCGGCAATAAATGCAATAAAGCTGTTTTTGCTTAGACCGACAGTCGGCGGCCTTATGTCCAGGTCGGTTACAAACGAGGCACCTTCCTAACTGCCTACTTGATGGAACATCCTTCTCTCTCGGGATGCCCACCTCGAACGATTCTTTGAACGAAGACAAGTTTCTTTGCCGCTGGGCCTCTAGAAAGTTGTCTGCTGCCTCACCATTTTGTCCAGCGCCTTGCGCTCTCTTTCTCGAAAGAAAATCGCCAGACGACTATGACAGTTCCTCATGAACTGTTCGGCCACCACCAAGTCACGTAAATCATTGTACGTTGTCCCGTTCTTGACATCTCGACCCATCGATCAAAAAGATTGAGCAAGCGTGCTGCGTATTGCTTGCTGTTTCTTTATAAAGCGGCTTACTTTCACGAAAACTTTCGCGATAACCCTCTGCTTCGAAAATGCTGGAGCAGGGCTAGTTTTGCTTTATCATAATCCATTGAATCTGCTGGAGACAATCGACCGGAGATCCTCACACGGAGATCCTCCCCAGTCAAAGACATACTCAGTGTTGTAGCCTATTTTTCCTTGGGCCAGCTGTGCCCTTCTGCGATACGCTCAAATCGCTTGACGTATGCATCCAAGTCATCCCTGCGATCCTCGAAAGGCGGGACCTCAGCAGCTAACTGCTGCTGTGGGCCCCGGTGAGGGTTCTCGATTACCCCCACCAGCTTCTGCGAGCCTTAACGGGGGCTGTAGTCTACTCTTCAAGCCTCTGCTAGCGATTTTGCATTCCGGCTTGTGCTTTACGCTCTTCAGCCTCTGCTTGCGCCTTGGCGTTGTTGAAGGTCGGGATCGGTGTCGCTTCTCAACGCAACCTCGGTCAAGACGACGCCCGCTCCGACCCAGACTGGAGTGCCGCTGAGTGAAGGAGTTCGTTAGTGGAGAAAGAAGACTTGGTTTTAGTTACATATTTACAAGCATGCGAGTTCAGAAGTCTGCTGCTTCAACTGCGCCCGTCGTCCAGTTTTATACACTTCTTCCCTAAATTCCCCATGTTGGGGACGCCCTCGCCGTGGTAGGACTGGCCGAAAAATTTCACTCGCACGCACAAACGGACACCTCCACACACATGGACACGCCCCTGGCATATGTTGAGCCCGAGGGAGAGGGGGACGCTGTCGGAGTCCGGCCGGGCCGCGGTAGGTGACGTTAGCCGGCCCGCCAAACTTCCCCGGTCGGTGACCCCTATTCTTCATTCGAGGAATACGACGTGCAAAGCCAAAGCACCAGGTCGGGAGATAAGTCATAGTATGGTTGTGCCATTAGCGAGGCCGGCGAGGCCTGTGGACGAACGGCTGCGGCGGCATTGGAGACTTCCGAAAGGGAATTATTCCCACGCTGGAGCTCTTGCTCGTTCGGATCCCGGGAAACCAGATTGGTCGGGGACTCCTGAAAGGGGATTCTCTCAGAATCCTGCTCCCCGTTTGGTCCCACGCCACGACCGGGCGAAGCGCGGTAATAGCCCCACGCTGACACATGGCGAGAGTTGCTGTCTCGGTGGCAAATCTCGAGACCTGCTGGCGCCAATCCTAATAACTCCTCCGCGTCCAGGAAAATCTCGATAGACGAGTGGTAGCAATCCCTTGCCGAGGAGAGATGGGCTGGTCTTGGGAGTGGGGGGACCGGCTATCTTCTGCGAGCACCAAATCAACCCCCAATTTAAACCTCTCACAAACAGCGGCCGGTTCGGCCCCAACAGCATGGCTCCACACGACGCGCAAGCACTCAGTCTCTGCCCCTGACCCACCAGGCTTATTATGCCAACAATCATGGCAATAACATAAACAAATTTTGACTCCGAGTGGTTCCGCCATTTGAATCAACGTATCATGGACCTTTGGGCAACAACCAAGTCAGAGCCGTGCATGAAATGGATCGGAGTAGACAAATACATTAAAAAAACATACATAGGTCCGCTAGTAATACACACACACACACACACACATAAAAGCTGGAGGACCTTTTTCACTTTAGCATTTTAGAATAGCCTGCTTAATCCATCGGCATTGCCATTCATTTTCCCTTTCTTATACATCACAGAGAAGTTATATTCCTGAAGGATGAGGCTCTACCGCAGCAAGCGTCCGTTCTTTTGAGACATCTGCCGCAGCCACGTGAGTGGGCAGTGATCCGTCTCAAAAAATGAATTTTGATCCGTATAGGTAGCATGACAGTTTTTGTGCTGCCCAGACTAAGCATGCGCATTCTTTTTCTGAGGCGCTGTAAGCTTCCTCCTTTAGCGTCGCTTTCCGGCTTGCGTACAGGATGGGATGCTCTTCGTTGTCTGTTCCGACCCGACTTAATACAACACCCATCCCCCCATCACTAGCGTCGTACTGAACTACAAACTATTTTGTGTAGTCAGGCGTCCGCAATACGCGCCGTGAAATGAGCACTTTCTTTAGCTCTTGAAAGGCGCTCTCCTTCGCCTGATCCTAAAAAACCGTTTCGGGCTCTCCCTTTCGGAGCGCATCTGTCAGTGGGCTCGCTCGTTGAGAACCGCGAGGAATGTACCTCTGATAATACACAACAAGCCCCAGTAATGAGTCGATGTCTTTATTTGTTCGAGGCGTTGGAAAGTCAGCTATGGGCTTAATTTGTTAGTTTCGAAGGCTGCCTATTTCCACGGTCTACAATGTGTCCCAAACAGGTCACTTGGGAACAACAAAAGTTGCCCTTTTCAGACTTCAGTGTAAGTCCAGCGTCCCGCAACCTCGCCAACACGTTCCTCAGGTGCACGATATGCCCCTCCCAGTTGTTCGAAAAAATTGCTATATCGTCCAAGTAGGGCACTGCATAGCTTTACATGTCTTTAAATACAATATCCATTAATTTGGAGAATCTATACGGTGCGTTCTTGAGGCCGAAGCTTAAAACTAGAGGTCTGAACGTCCCAATCGGTGAAATGAAGGGGCATAGCGGCTCGAGGCGTCTGAGAGAGGGACCTGCCAATATCCCCTCACGAGATCTAACGTAGAGATGAACTGTGCCCCACTTACCCGCTCCACTCTCCCTTCAATATTCGGAATCGGATAGAGCTGGTCTCTGGTGATTGCATTGAGTTTCCGATAGTCCACGCATGGACGAGGCTCTTTACCGGGCACTTCGACGAGGATCATAGGGGAAGTGTAATGACTTTAAGTTGGTCGATTACCCCGATTTCGAGCATTCGCTTAATTTCTGCCTCCATGATCTGCCGTTGACATGGTGACACTCGATAAGCTTTGGACCTGATTGGTTCGGAGGAGGTCAGCTCGATCTCGTGAGTGATCAGGTCAGTTTTCCCTGGCCGACTGCTAAACATCTCTTTGAATTCCCCCAAAAGACCCTTAAGTTCATCTACCTGTTCCTCTTTCACAACATCAGCCCTCGCAGAGCGCGCAAGAATGTCCTGGACGCTGCAATCCGCATCGCGGTCTGTTGCTAACTCAGGTAGATCAGCCTGTACTTCCTCGGGTGCGTTTAACATCATATTTACCACCTCCTCCCTGCCTACATAAGGTTTCATCAAATTGCAGTGGTAGATGGTAACCTCATTTCTCTTGCCGGGTTTCTTCAGGACGTAGTTTCTTTCTGACAGCCTGTGCTGAACTTCCACCGGCCCTTCCCACTGCACTTCCATCTTGTTTTGCCTGGATGGTCGCAAAATCATTACCTTATCGCCGGTCTGAAATGTTCGTTGAATTGATTTCCGGTCATAATAGAATTTTGCCCCCTGTTGAGCCGCTTTCAAGTTTTCCTCTGCTATAGCACGCGTAGAACTTAGTCGGTCGAGCAATTCCGATACGCAGCTCACGACCGTTTGGCTTTCTCCTGTTCCCTCCCAGAACTCTCGCAAAATCCGGAGAGGAGAACGTAGGGCTCTCTCATACACAAGTTCAGCCGGGGAAATCGGGTCGCTTCATGGGGAACTGTTCTGAGCGCGAACAGCGTTGCCGGCAAGCAGCTCTACCAGTCTTTTTTTCGTTCATAGCACAACGCGCGCAGAACCCTTTTGAGCACGGAGTGCATTTTTTCGACACTGTTCGACTGGGGATGATATGCCGGATTGCGTATTAGCTTGATACCGCACCTCTTCAAAAAGGTGGTTGTTAAGGCGCTGTTGAACACGGTTCCCTGATCCACCTTAATATCCGCAGGAAAACCGATTCGTGCAATGGTGCTGAGCAAAGCGTCCACTACTTCTGAAGAGCTTAGTTCATTGAGGGGTCTGCTTCGGGGAATTTTGTTGCTGGACACAGCATGGTAAGGAGATACTTGTATCCTGATTTCGACTGCGGTAGGCGCCCTACCGTGTCGATCACCAACCGCCGAAAAAGCTTGGTGATCAGTGGAACCAATTGCAGGGGAGCTTTCCATTTGTCTCCTGGTTTTCCCACTCGTTGACATGCGTCACACGGCTTCACGTACCGCTCAACGTCTTTGAAGCACCATGACCAGTAGCACTCCACTAAAAGTCGCTCCTTCGTTTTGTTGATCCCCACGTGTCCCGACTAGCTGTTCCCATGACACAAGCTCAGAAGGCCAGCCCGGTATTTTTCCGGAATTACTAGCTGATCAAACGCCTTGCCTTTGCGATCTCTGTAGTGCCTGTACAGCAGTTCGCCTTTTTCGAGCATCGTGATGTTACGCCTCGCTACGCCCTCTTCCGCGGTAGCTTGCAGGCGCCTCAAACTAGGGTCGTTCTTTTGCTCTGCCTTTAGCATCTCTCTGTCTACCTCCAAAAGCCGCTCAAAGCTGCGCGAAGTGATGGCCAATACCGACGCTCCGGCGGGCTCTATTTCCTGCGGTTCCCTTGGCGCCTCAGCTGCGTTTAGGTCGCCTGATCTAGGGACAACCTCGACCCCTTGTTCAGCCACTAGGTTTGGCTTTATGATTTCAGGTTCTGCTCCGATTTCCGCCTCTCCCTGTCCCAGGTCCTGTGTTAACTGAGCGGCGAGCTGGCGGGTTTTAGAGCGCGTTAGGGCTGTACTTTGCTGTGCACTTAGTGCTGTGTACTTTTCCTTCTCCAAAGAGCTGTCCTCGCTCACTCAACAGCCGGTGAGACCGGTTTGAGAACAGATTAGGATATTCAAGCGGAACTGTTTTCGAGACGGCTGCCTCCGTCACCAGTTTTCCAAACGGACCTGAAATTTCAACCCTTGCCAAAGGTAAGCAAACACTGTGCTCCTCCAACACCTGTTTAATCCACGTTACTCCTCCCGTGAAATCCTCAGACGTAACATAGGATGGGTGCACTCCATCCATCGTAGCCGAACTGTCCCTGAGCACTTTACAAGGCTTGCCATTTACCTCTAACTCATGAAGGTAGGGGCGAAGCAGTTCTAGGTTTTCATCACTGCCGTTTATGTACAAGAACACCACTCGCTGGTTTCTACATCTTGCCGCATGTGCCCTTTTTCTTGGCAATTGCAACACCGCAACGGTTGCCTGGCCTCGAACTCCTTTTTCCGCGCCTTTTCTACCCCTTCGTCTTTCGTTTGACCGCCGCTCTTCCCTGGAGCCTTTTCGGTGACCTTTTTTTTGCGTTACACCCTGACCGACGTTTCCATTTAGAGCCGGCCGTCTTGAAGAAAAATACTTTCTTGAGGTAGTTCCTTTTTCTGACTGTCCTTCCTCCGCATTCGCCTTTCTCCGCGTCGAGAATTCGTCTGCGAGTTGAGCTGCTCGCTCGACTGTCTCTACCTTTCCTTGACGGCGGGACGCTGCGGAAAAACTGTTCCAGACAGACGCACTCGACTATACCTTGTCCTTGCTTTCGTACACGCCTGCCCCCTTAAGCCACTCTACAAGGTAGCTTTTCAATGTGTACGCAAACTCCGCATAATCCTCATTGCTTTTTTTGTTGCCTCCCTAAAGCGCTGCCGAAATGCCTCATCTGAAAGGCGGTATTTCTTCAGTAGAGCCAATTTCACCTTTTCATAGTCGCATCCTGTTCGCTAAGCCTGGCGATCACATTAGCCGCCTCGCACGGTAAAAGACCTAGCAGGCGCTGTGACCACAAGTTCTCTGCGATTTTGCTCTTTTGACACGCCCTTTCATACTTAACTAGGTACAGACAAATGTCTTTGCCCATCTTGTAGGAATACATCCAATTGTCTGTACTGTGAGACTCCACAATGTTTAATCTATCAGTAATGTTTGCTGCCCCGTTTTGGGCTGCCAGACGCTGGTTTTCGAATTGGAACTCCATCATTTTCAGCTGTCTCTGTTCTGCGGCTTGCTTTTCTTTTTTTATCCTCTGCTTTTTTTTCAACCTCTGCTTTCTTTTTTTCATCCTCTGCTGCCTTTTTTGGCGTTCTAGCTGTTTTTTGACCATTTCCTAAGCAATTTGTATCCCTTCTTCGTCCACCTCGCTATTTTTGATTGCTTTATAATATCCCATTTCCTCATTCCTTCCTCCACTTCAGCACCCAACTCTTCACCCAACAGCAACAGCTCTTCCTTATCTACTCTCCTGAGGTCCATGATCGTTGCCCCAAATGGTGGCTTTGCCCACTCACTAATGGTTCTGTGCAAACTACCACTGCGCTACAGACACCCTATTACGAGCTGTTCAAACATTTAACCCAGAGTTTAAAGCCTGGTGAATCATAGAGCAAAGACAAAGCGCTCACCCATACATGCAGAACGATGTCACCTGGACGCTGCCAACCAGTTGTTCAAGGTAGGGATCGGTGTCGCTTCTCGACGCAACCACGGTTAAGACGACTCCCGCTCCGACCCGGACAGGAGTGCCGCTGAGTGAAGGAGTTCGTTAGTGGAGAAAGAAGACTTGGTTTTAATTACAAATTTACAAGCATGTGAGTTCAGAAGTCAGCTGCTTCAACTGCGCCCGCCGTCCAGTTTTGTAATCTTCTTCTTCCCTTAATTCCTCAGGTTGGGGACGCCTTCGCCGTGGTAGGACTGGCCGAAAAATTTCACTCGCACGCACAAACGGACACCTCCACACATGGACACGCCCCTGGCATAAGTTGAGCCCGAGAGAGGGGGGGACGCTGTCGGAGTCCGGCCGGCCCGCCAAACTTCCCCAGTCGGTGACCCGTATTCGAAGAATACGACGTGCAAAGCCGAAGCACCAGGTCGGGAGATAAGCCAAAGTGGTTGTGCCATTAGTGAGGCCTGTGGACGAACGACTGCGGCGGCATTGGAGACTTTCGAAAGGGACTTGTTCCCACGCTGGCGCTCTTGCTCGTTCGGATCCCGGGAAACCAGATTGGTCGGGGACTCCTGAAAGGGGATTCTCTCAGAATCCTGCTCCCCGTTTGGTTCCACGCCACGACCGGGCGAAGCGCGGTAATAGCACCACGCTGACACATGGCGAGAGTTGCTGTCTCGGTGGCAAATCTCGAGACCTGCTGGCGCCAATCCTATTAACTCCTCCGCGTTCAGGAAAATCTCGATCGACCAGTGGTAGCAATCCCTTGCCGAGGAGAGATGGGCTGGTCTTGGGAGTGGGGTTACCGGCTGTCTTCTGCGAGCACCAAGTCAACCCCCCAAAACATCTCACAATGGCAAATAGTGGCCGGTTCGGCCCCAGCAAAGCAATGCGGAAGGACGTCGCGCTGGTCATGGGTGGACCCCAGCAACCGCGCACAAAAAGGCGCAAAGAGCACTGCAGTCGTGGCGCGTAAGTGGACATGTCACGCGGTATTTTTTTGTATTTCGCGGGTATCTGCAGAGAGCGAGAAAAGAAAGCCGATACGTAATAGATAGAAAGTTATAAACTGTTCAATTGGACGTTTTGCGGACCGTTCTGTAAGTTCCTCGTTGGACTTTTTCGCCTATCTTCATTGCTTGCGAAGTTGGTTAATTAATCTAGACTAAATACGCAATTCAGTACTATACAAAAATAGTTTGAGTTGCTCCATACAATAGCCAGCAAAATGCACTTGATCGCCTCGTCTTAGACTGCGCGGCATATTTTTAAACCTTGGCTAAAGTTAGATGGTACACCCTGTAATAAAGGAAGTGCACCTGGAACAACATAACAGAGTTTTTTTTTTTTTAAACTTCCTTTCCGAAAGAGAATCACAAAAGCAAACTTCGTGGAAAGGCCGGTTTCCCGCACTTCGCGACACCCAAACTTTGGACCGCTAGAAAAAGAAACCGATTGCATCCAGTTGTACAGATACCTTTCTGTCGACACTACACGTACAGCGTATTGAGGCGACGGGTATATTTTTGTCTCCCAGGGTAAGCGTCGCGTAAAAAAAAAAGCTAAACACGGCACATTTTGAAAAATGTTTAAAATATGAAGGGGTATATCGCCCCAAATTCTAAACCTAGAAACCTTAAACTTTGAGTATCCGTGCTCATTTTGGAATGCCTGGTAGGAATCCTTCATGTATGAAAGTGCACTCTTCCGAGCAAGAAACGTATGTTGCCAAATTTTTATAATTATTAAAAAAAGGCCACCTTCAATTTCTTTGAAACTTTCAGAATAATGCTTCAGAACATGCTATGTCGCATGCTTAATGTCTTGCATTATTTTCGTATTTCTAGACCGCTAGCTAATGTGACCCTCTTAGCCCGATTGCTGCTACCACTAGAGTAGCGCACTAGAAGGGTCGGGTCCCAACTTGAAACTACCAAGAGGTCAGTGAATAGAAAAGAACCGCGAATTACTCTTGCAATGACAGGTATCGAATAAAATGTGCGGCCGAAAAGATTGATTGTTCTTTAATTATCTTCACCTAGGCTTCGCGCACAGCTGCTAAAACTGCCGCGCTCGCACTTCTACGCCTATCAGTACCAGAGGTGGGCAACCACATGAGGTTTCGACCTCAGCCTCAACCTCAAGTCGTGAGATGAGGTCGGCGACGGCTCGAAATTTTGTGAGTGAGGTCAGCGAATCAGTCCTCAACCTCACGCGTGAGTTTGAGGTTGAGTGAAGTCGTCAATCAGTGAGGTCGAAATTTTGAGCTCGAGACTTTTTGAAGTTCCCGCGGCTTACTTCGACGAGTGCCGCTTCCAAAGAGCAGTTGGAGCACACCACTGCAGGGTTCATGCAGTTACGCTTGGTATTCGGTTTCCCCTGTTTGAACTAAAGTCCCTTCATGAGCTTTTCTAAAAAAAAAAACTGATCTAGGGACTTTAGTTGAAGAAGCGGGTGCTGCAGCTCGCTCTTAGCCTTTTGGTGCTGCGCCGTAATGTCCGTTCAGCCTGAGCCTACAGGAAGACGCACCCCTCTGATCTTCCTGGAAGGAGTGCGGCTGTCACGGCACGCCACTCTCCCTTTCCCCGTTGGCGTAGCAGCCGTAGCTGCCTGCCGGTCGGCTCGAACTCTCGGGAGCGCGCAAAGCACAACTCACGTTGACCCGCGGTAGCCTTGTCTGCTTCCGCAAACAAATAAGTTCAGTCCAACAGGTCGCAATCCAATTCGTCGCAGCGCAGATGGCCCCAAGCAAGACAGCTTCGGGTTCATGTTGGCTGCCGGCGCTGACGTCACGGCTCCTGCCTTGCAGTCGAGTGAAGGGATCCTGCTTTACATTACCCGGTGTCTGAAAAGAAACTGGAGCAGTCGGCACAGGCGAGAGAATGTGATTCGGGTGGTTCATAACAAGGACACATGGTGATCTGATGAAAAAAGAACGAAGCCAGAAAAACCTGTATAGCACCGCCGAAGCTTGTGATCGGCGTCTTTCCCTTTCGAATCACACACTACTTCTGTATATTCCCGTTCCGTAATGCAAGCAGATGCAAATATAATTTCACTTTTATATCCTTCCAAATAACCTCTCTTTTCACGTATTATGCCCAAACACCGCAACACGGGACGAACGTATAAGCATAGCGGTGTTATAGCGCTAAAATAGGCAAAACTATAGCGAAAGTATGATGATGTGGAAAGTGATTCCTTTTTCTTTTTTTGCAATGAAGATGTGTGAATAGAACTGATAATGTGCTGGCGCTGTGCTGCTTAGTCGATGTTTCAAACCTTCTACTATGACATTTAATGGGGCTCGCTATTGTTAGTTTCTGTTTTAGTGTGCGATTTTTGTTTCTAAGTTTGTAACCATTCTTTTTTTTTTCTAGCCATAGCCAACACTGGCCATAGTCTGTGACACCCTGAACTATTGCGCTGACCAGTCACAACAGTGAATGTCAGCTTTCTACTAATGTTTGACTCTATCAAGCAAGCCAAAGGCATAAAAAATCTTGAGCTTATAATTTCATCTCAAGCTTCGCTTCTTGTTTAGCTGACAAGAAAAGCTTTAACGACTGTCGAGGGTGTCTACCAAGCCGACGTTTGCAAATTCTCCGAGTTTTGCACGTTTCCCCTGGGAAGATTTGTAAAACTCCCCGAGCGACACAGAACTCCGTATAATGTCAAGACAGGCTGACACAATGCCGCCTTATGCTGCCACTCGCAAAAAACGATGTTAAAAAATAAAAATCACTAAATAGCACCGGATCACGATCAATATTTTGTCTGCAAATCCAATTCCAATAGTAAGTAGTAGTGTTTATCTCATTCAACGAGAAACAGAAGGGGGGGGGGGAGGTTACAGCAAATTGATATTAAAAAAAAAATGGTAAACCCATTCAAAATCGAGTCAAACGTTTTCAAATATACATAATAAAAGAAGACCGAACCAAATATTTTTGACTACTGATCCGGAGTTCACGGGTTCGAACCCGACCGCGGCAGCTGCGTTTTTATGGGGGAAAAACGCTAAGGCGCCCGTGTGCTGTGCGATGTCAGTGCACGTTAAAGATCCCCAGGTGGTCGAAATTATTCCGGAGCCCTCCACTACGGCACATCATCTTCCTTTCTTCTTTCACTCCCTTCCTTATCCCGTGCCTTACGGCGTGGTTCAGGTGTCCAACGATATATGAGACAGATACTGCACCATTTCCTTTCCCTAAAAACCAATTATTATTATTTTTATTGAATGAGATTTTTTTCTAGTGATAGTATCCTCATTGGTATGGGGTACAAACCTTTATTTGCAATATTGTAAGCGTTTTCGAGCTGTTACAGGGTGGCAAAGAAAAAGTACAGAAGAAAGGCACATTGCCACAAGTCTGAGTCTGACTTGGCTACAAGTGAGATCCTCTGCAAGAAACAATAGCTATAAATAAGCATAGCTATAGATTACTGAAATAAGAGCGATGAATCGTAAAGGAACGCTATAAAGTTAACCTCGATCATCCTGACAAACTCACAGCTCGTGCACAATGCCTCAACCTTGTGTTTCACTGCTTTAGAGAGTTTATTGTGAATTAATTTAATAAGGAACACCTGCACATCGGCGTCAGCCAAGCGTTTTTTTGAGCAAAAGCTCCTTAACAAAAGCGGCGGCATGCTTCATTTCCGATTTATTCCCAAGTGCATCGGTCCTTTTTTTTTTCTCACCCTGTCTAGCTCCTCTTTCAACCGCGCATTCGCCCCACAGACCATTTAAAGAATCATTTTGGTCAGATGTGCACTGGAAACTCCTCTTGCCAACGACATGGCATGAAAGATTATTTGTACGGCGAGATGAGATTGTTCTGATTTTCAACATGAAAAAACTTGATAAAAAATCCCTGCCTGACCGACGCATTTCCGTGCAAAAGAGAGAGAATCATCTTGGCAAAATTGACCAGTTCATTGTTTGAACCGCAGATATAAGCCTCCCCAAGCGGCACCCAGCTAGAGTCACTGGAAAATTTCTTCAGTAACTCTACATCCAGCCAATCTATGTTCCTGCCAAAATTTTCAGCACTGCTTGCACTAAGGCTAAGAAGCATCGTAGGACCGCATAGCCCCAATCAGCTCCTGCTCCGGTCATCCTTTGGCGCTCCATTACAATCTGTGTAAGGCAAGGTGAACTTTTGCCCTCACGTTCTGACACCTTTCTGCCTTTAGGAGCGCCGTAAAGGCTCCACTATACTGCTGAGAAGGAAAAACCGGTTGCTCGGTTACTGCTGGCAAAGGGGGTAAGCATTTGAACAAGTTGTACGCAGCCCGCAGAAGCTACGCGATTTTTCCCCTCTTTGCCACGTGTCCACGCAGCTTTGAACGCGTCGTTCACTACATTAGAGCCCTGCTGAGCTCCCCACGTCGATAATTCGGGGGCCATCATTGGATTCGCACAGTTCTTTGAACTCGCGGAGAAATTTCATGTTTACGTTTGGCCTGCCCACTGATACCTGAAGGAAATTTCAATGGTAAGAGTCCATATCTGTGGCACTTTTAAATGCTCGCAAACCAAATCTTAGCTCGCGCGTGTGCCCACGAAAGCATGTCGTCAGGTTCCGCGTTTCCACGCTCTAGCCCGAGTTCTCTATTTCCGGGTTGCCGTAGAGCCCCCTACGCACTCGGGGAAAGAGGAGAGAGATTGTTGGAGAGGAAATCGGGGCACGCCCCTGGGTCTCCGCACGACCCCACTGCACTCAAGTGTTTATGTCCCTAAGGTCCATAGCACTGGCAGCCCGGCCGGTGGCGATTGTCTGCACGGCCGGGTCCTCCGAGCGCAGCAGGGTTTCCCAGTCCTCCCAGGTCTTGAGGTCCTCTAGGCCGCGCGGGGGAAGGTCCGCCGGGCAGAGGGAGAGGATGTGGAGGGAAGAGGCGAAAGGTTCTGGGCACAAGGTGCAGGCAGGAGTGGTGAAGGAGGGATGATAGTTGGCTAGGGTCAGGGGTGAGGGGAGTGTGTGTGTCTGTAGTTTGCACCAGAGTGTTGCGTGTTTGTTGTCTAGGGAGGGGTGGGGCGGGGGTAGAGCTGGCGCGAGGCTCTGTAGGCCTGCGTCATCTCGCTGAACGAGTGCATTCGCTCCCTCGCGAATCCCCGATCCGAGGTCACCTGAGCCCGGTTTAAAGAACCTCGGGCTAAAAGGTTGGCGGCCTCGTTTCCGGGATTCCTGGAGTGCGCAGGCACCCTACATGAGCTCTACATGGCGGGGTGGGGGTGCATCAGGCGAGCCCAATATGCCAAAAGCAGGGACGTGGACTCGGCCTCGCGCAAAATTTATAATTGCAGTTTTAGTCTGTTAAAATGTACTGGGCTTCCGTGCGGGTGTTGGCAATTGCGATGGCGGCTTCCTCTGCAGCCTCTGGGGCTGTGTCTGGAGGCAGAGGTAGTGTGAGGATGGAGGATGAAGAGTTCACCACGGCTGCGTTTGCTTCGTCACTCGTGCAGGCGGTGTCCACCCATACGGCGTCCGGCTCGGAGCCGTACACACGGTGGAGTGCCTTCGCGCGGGCTCTGCGGCGCTGCTCATGGCGGGAAGGGTGCATATTTTTTGGCAGTGGGTTGATGATCAGCTCTCGGTGAAGGGATCGAGGAATGGGGAGGAGGGTTGGGTCGTTGGCCGGTATTCTGATTCCGAGGGAGTCCAGGATATACCGGCCTGTGGAGGTTTGTGTAAGCCTTATGTATTGGGCCTGTCGATGGGTCTCCACGAGTTCCCCGATCGTGTTGTGGAGGCCCAGACCTAGTAATCTGTCTGTTGGGGTGTTGAGGGGAAGATGAAGTGCGACTTTGAATGCCTTGCGGATCAAGGCATCGAAAGCATTTATGGCGTGTTTGGATAGTTCTAGGTGTGGGGTAGTGTAGAGCACACGGCTGAGGACGAAGGCATGAATGAGGCGTCAGAGGTCGCGCTCCTTCATGCCTCTATGATGGCCCGAAACTCTGCGGATTAGATAAGATATCGCGCCTGCAATCTGGTTGAGTTTCTTGAGGGTGGTGGTGTTTTTGCCATCGTTCTGGGTATGCAGGCCCAATACGCGGAGGGTGCCAACCTCCGGTACCGTGTGCCCGTTTAGTTCGATGGCAATGGGGGAGCGGGGGGAGCGTTGGTTCTTAGGCCGGATGAGGAGCAGTTCGAGCTTCGGACTTCTCTGGGGAACAAGACAGTCCGATGTTCTGTGTATAAGTTTGGGTGAGGGTGGCTGCTTCCTGTAAGGTGTTCTCAAAGTCGCCGTCACTGCCGTGGATGGTCCACAGTGCGATGTCGTCGGCATAAAGAGTGTGCTCAAGGTGGGGAATAGTTGCCAATTTTGGGCGAGGGGGATGAGGGTGATGTTAAAGAGGAAGGGGGAGAGGACGGACCCTTGAGGGGTTCCGGTACTCTGAAGCGTGTAGGAGGGGGAAGAGAGAGGGCCAAAATGTATTTCAGCCGTGCGGTCAGTGAGGAATGCTTGAATGTAGGTGTACGTGCGCGCACCCACATTCAATGGAGATAGGGCAGTCATGACCGCCTGATCGATGCGATCAAAAGCTTTGGAGAGATCCAAAGCTAAGATTGCCTTTGTGTGAACAGGCAGAAGCGGGTCGAAAATGTCATGTGTGAGTTGCAGCATGGTGTCCTGTGCGGACAGATGGGGACGGAATCCCAGCATGCTGTGCGGGTATAGATTGTTGTCCGCCATGTGCGTTGTGAGTCTCACTAACACAACATGCTCGAGTAGCTTTCCGAGGCATGAGGTTAGCGAAATAGGGCGTGTTTTGTTGGGTTTGGGTATGAATATTACCTTCGCGTGGCGCCAGGACTACGGGAGGATACCCTCCCTCCAGCACTGTTTGAAGTATTGCATACTTTGGGTGATCGATTGGTCGTCCAGATTATGGAGCATGGAGTTTGTGATTTGGTCTGCACCAGGTGCGGAGTTGGTTCGGAGAGTCAGGAGGGCCGCTCTGACTTCCGTCTCAGTGATCGGGTGTCGAGTGTTGGATTGGCTGATCTTGTGTAGGTGAGTAGAGGTGTGGGGGCACCCGGAGAAGTGTATGTGTTCTGAAGTGTGTTTATGAGGGCCTCGGGATCGACAATATGTTGGTGTGTGAGGCGTGTCACGTGGTGTTGTGTTGATGATTTGGTGTTTGTGGGGTCGATGAGGTATCGGAGGAGTTGCCATGCGCGTTTGCTGGAGAGGTTTCCGGCGATGTCGTCACAAATCTGTCCCCAGTTGGATTGGCAGAGCTCTCCCGAGTGTTGTTGGATTTGTGTCAGCGCGGCCAGCCGCTTTTTAAGTGTCTTGTTATATTTATTGCCTTTCCAGCATTCCAGGAGGCTGTGATAAGCCTCCCAGAGGTGGATTAGGTGTGTGTCCAGGGTATGGTTTTCGGTGGTCGTTTCGATGTGTTGCGTGTTGTGGTGAACGTCATGCTTCAGTGATTGCATCCAGGCGTCGATGTCTGTGATAGGAGTGTCTGGGTGGGCGGTGCGTGCAGCACGAAGTGCATCCCAGTTAACCAGTTTGTGTTGTATAGGAGTGACGGGGTGGTTTGTACCGGACAGTGATCTGTATAATGAAATGATCACTGCCCACGTATGTTGAGTTCTGTTCCAGGCAACTCCGCGGATGTAGCGGCTCAGCGTCAGGGCCGGACTGGTGTCCATGCTGACACTGTTGCCGATCCGCGTAGGCATCTGAAACGTGTTGTGAACAGTGACTTGGAGATTCTCCAGGAGCTGCCACAGCCTGCGACCTCGATGTGTCCTGGTTGTGTATCCCCAGTCAGTATGCTGACTGTTGAAGTCTCCACCAATTAGTAGAGGATGTTTCCCCGCTAAGTGGTGTAGCTCTCGCAGAAGGGATTCTAACGAGGCCATCGGCTGGGACGGGGGGTGGTATATATTTGCTATAAAGATTGAAGGAAGTGTATGTGTGTTATGTATAAGTTCAATGATCACGCAGGGTGTCTCAGACTTGATGTGATGAGTTTTATAGGTGAGGCTGCGGTGGATGAGAGTGGACGCCCTGGGTTTGCTAGGGGTGTCTGAGTGTGTAGACGTGTAGCTGGGGAAGGTTGCCCGGTGTGCAGTCTCCTGGAGAAGTATATGGGGAGTGGACGTGAGGGTGGGAAGATGTTGCAGAGGTGCGCGCTTGGCCCGGAAACCGCGGCAGTTCCAAGTTAAAATAGGGAGAGAGTTAGTGTTCCGCCCCGCCATATTGGAGAGTAGGGGGTTGAGGAGGGGAGTGAGACGGGTGTCAATTGGTATGCGTTGTTTAGCAAAGGGGGTTTGTGCTTGCACCCGCCGCGGTGGCTCAGTGGTTAGGGCGCTCGACTACTGATCCGGAGTTCCCGGGTTCGAACCCAACCGCGGCGGCTGCGTTTTTATGGAGGAAAAACGCTAAGGCGCCCGTGTGCTGTGCGATGTCAGTGCACGTTAAAGATCCCCAGGTGGTCGAAATTATTCCGGAGCCCTCCACCACGGCACCTCATTCTTACGTTCTTCTTTCACTCCCTCCCTTATCCCTTCCCTTACGGCGCGGTTCAGGTGTCTAACGATATATGAGACAGATACTGCGCCATTTCCTTTCCCCAAAAACCAATTATTATTATTATTATTATTGTGCTTGCGGAGGTAGGGGGGCAGGAGTGGAGGTGGTCTGAATTTGGGTGAAGCGATGGGTAAGGTTATGTTCCATGAGCTCCATCATCTTGGTAAGCATAGCGTACATGCGCTGCTCAAGTTTTTCAGTGAGGGTGGCTGCAAGGTGATTGAATCTGGCCTCAAGGCGGGTGTCTAGCTCATTTAGTTTGTGGTCAAATTTGGCATCCAGTGCAGCGAATTTAGCGTCTATTTCTATGGGTATGGGAGGTGGTGCGGCGTCTGAGGTGCACTGCTTCTTTGCAGGAGGGGTGCTCGAAGTGTCTGTGGATGGGGAGGTCGGATTAACGAGAGGAGGTGCGGGTTGAGTAGGCAGAGAAGGGGTGGGGGTGCTTAAAAGGGAGGAGAGACGGCTTACCTCGTCGCGCAAGGCCCGAAGTTCCTGGTCTCTCGAATCTTCTTGGGAGGACTGGGGTGGCGGGGGATGACGGGTGGCGTTGGCGGAAACGTGGTCTGTCCAAGTGAGACGTGAGGAGTTTTTGCTGCTGTTCTGTCAGTTTCTGGAACTTGACCGGGAAGCCGTCGAGCTGCGTCCGTTAACTGTGCTTCGTTGATCACGGCGAGACAGCCGCGATTTAGACAGAGGAGAGAGAGCGTTCCTCAGGGACGCTAGTTTACGGGCCCGTGCTTTGCAGTTCCCAGTTCTGGTCATATGTGGGCCTCCACAGAGAATGCAGCTAGGGGTACATGAGGGCACATCTTCTTTGGGATGGGATTTTCCGCAGCGGGGACATTTATGAGATCTTGAGTGGATACACACATCCGCCTAGTGGCCTGGGACGCGGCAGTTCGTGCAAGTGTCTATATGCCCTCGGCAGCAGCCGGGAGCGGCGGCTGCTGCTGCGAACGCTGCGCGCGTTGCTTGCAGGTGCGACTTGTCAGGGCCTGCAGCAGGTGACATGGCGGCAGCGCTTGCAGACACTGCGGTTTCCTGGCTTGTTGACGTACAGCGGTCCTTGGAGCGGGCAGGCACCCTAAGGAGGCGAGTCCAGTCCCTTGGGTAATAGTCGCGGGAGTGAAGAATCTCTCCCTGCACTTGCACCTCCATGGTGGAGTGTTCACGGGGGCGCGACCGCAATCGAGCGCGGACATCGGGGAAAGAGGAGCGCCTGCACAATTACGGGGAAATTGTTGACAATTACAAATTGGGTCGTAGGCTGGTGTCACCATCAGACCCAAAATTAAACAAAAGAGAAGCTGTCGCGTGGAGGCGGCTACAATACATTTATGAACCTGGCATGGGCTTACCACGTGTACCCAGAGCTGAGATCGCATGATCGATGCACACACTGTGGGGCGAGTGGGACTCTCGACCACATAATTTGGAAGTGCCCAAATTCTCCCGGGGCGGGCAAAAATATTGATAGTAGAGAAGCCTGGGAGACCCAGCCAAGCCTGGACTTCGAGCTCCAGCTCACCACCATCCATTTGGCGGAAGAGGCCGCTACCTTTCAAGGACTGCCAGCCAACAGGCCTCCAGATAACCGCGGACGCGCAACTCTCCGTCTCCCACGCAGGCCTGCGTGCCGGAGGCGGGGAGAAACGTTTTTTCTTATGGAAATAAAAGTTTTTCAATCCAATTCACGCTATGCTCTGCGTCCGATCAAACACGAACCAACTACGATTTGTCAAAAGCCACGACGGGTGAGAGGATTGGCTCACTATACCGAGGTTCTCTTTGAAAAAAGGTGCGTGGCCATAGATAATAGTTTATATCTCACCTTGCCGTTGCCAAGTTTCCCTTCATTTTCTTAGCCGTAGCTGATGACGGGAACATCAACGCGAACAGGGAAGCCGACGCTGCGGCAGCACGTGCGGAATTAATGATGCGCGCGTCATTCAAGCATTGAGGCACCCATCACCTGAGCTGAAAGAATATTCTTTGCTGTACGCTCGGGTTGGATGTCCGTAGTCGTAGATGAAGCAGTTGAAGGCTGCGCTGAATCCGACGCCGCTGTCCCGGCATTGATCAAAACGGCAGCCGGCGGTGTCGAAAATGATGCTGCAGTGGGTGTCCTGCCTCCGGTCGCGGCCAGTCGGTGCTTCTTAATTTCAGCGTGACTTGTCACTGCTCTTCTTCCTAAGTTGCTCCGCGAAAACTGCTTTCTGCACACGCGCAGTACGCCAATCCAGACTACAAACTAGCAATGTTTCGGATTCGCCCAGGCCTGAACGCAAGTGCACTTAAAGGCCGGCATGCTTCACGCAGCACAAAGCTTGCCTGCGGCACCACTGCAGTCATTGAAATGTAGTTGGTTCAGAGCAGCGTAACTAAGTCCCGACACAGTTCGTTACTTTGCGGCTACGCCAGCGACAGAAAGTAGGGGATCTAAATACCCACTCTCCCAAAGCTGCGCTGCGCCGCCTGCAGTGAAGCCCCTAGAGCGCGCGTGCGCCCCCTTCGGCAGAAATGAACGGTTCCATCAAGGCGTCGCGGCGATGCGCAGGAAGAGTTCATTTCGGACTCGCAAAGTTCTTCACCGCCTTGCTGGAGCTGTCTGCTGACAAACATAAAGCAAGGGGAGGCTGTTGGCCATCGAAGAGCTCACGTACGAACCACACGAAGCGCGTTCTCTTCACCGCTTGGTCTCGTCGGCAACGGCGCTTGCTTTCGATTCTCTTCTCATTCGAAAAGCCGCAAGGCCTTTTGACGGTTTGCTTTGGAAGAGTGGCGGCCGCTAAATAGCCCGTGTACGAGCCGTACTACGCGCCTCCTCTTCACTCGTGCCAGCATTACCGCGCGGCTTTTCATTTAGAGTGAACTTTTTTTCGGGGGGCGGCCAGCGTGGGGTGTGGGTCCGTGTGCCGACGTATACGCAGCAACATACACTACACCTATATTGCGCGTTATGACCTTTGTGGAGTTTTAAATCGCGCTCGCGAAATCTCCGCGTAATTTGCGCACCCCGTTCTTCGAGCCCCAATTTCTGAATAAAAAGTGCGCAAATTATGCGTGTAAATACGGTATATACAGATATCGTTCGAAACAAACCAAGAAGCCCACACATTTGTTTCCTGTGGCCAGCTACAGGGCAGACATGCTACACGGTGAATGAGAGTGGAATATAGAAGCATCACAATCCCAAGTCCTTTAACAATGATTGTACACCAATTCCTGCATTTCTACACCACCACCCCATAGTATTACCTAGGACGAGGTGGTACCTGCATTCCAGACATCTGGACAAAGGCAGGGCTTTTTCTGCCCACCATCAGCAATGCAACAGTTACGAACAAGCGTTTGCGCTACAATGCATCACCACATTTGCGATGTGCTCCACTAGTTGAGAAACAGCTTCAGTGCCGATATGCCTCGGACAGGCAGGCTAGCAGACCACAATTAGTGGACACTATACAGTTATGTGGACTTTTTACAAGTCTCTACATGAAACTGAACAGTACTTCTTATATAACTTCTACACACTACCTCCTTTACACACCTTGTCTGCAGAATTCACTATGGCGACCTTTGTTCAACTGTAATGTTGCACGAATCAGAGAAAGGGCCTGCAGACACCAATAGGTGCAGGCACGATGCAGCAGCGAGCAGATTTTGCAGTTGTGCACCCAACACAAGAAGCACGGTAGACCAGTGATTCAAAACTCAATGGAAAAGTTTATTGCGCTTTTCAAACGCTATTCTAAGGAGGAGAAAACAAAATAAGGGAAAAAAAAAGTGACATGCACGCACAATGTATTTACAGCTGAAAAGATGACAGTCCATTCCCATGGCAGCAAGGTACCACATGTGAACGATGTTCGCACGACCGTAGTACCAATGCTCAGACAGATGTCTCAGACACTTTTGTTCCCTTCAGAGTCCGAATGCAGCAAACATGGCAAATCTGCCAGAAATTAAGAAGCGCACCAATAAAAAAAAAAGCCAGGACAAACTGCTTGTATTGACACGGGATCAATCCCTTTGGCAAAAATGCCAGATTGTAAGTGGCCACAGTCTCCCAAGTCCACTAGGCAAGCAGTGGTCTTTCTTTTCAATTCATTAGCAAGCAGGTCCTTGAGGTACAACCAAACCCAGCACCAGCAGCAAGGCTGGCAATCACTGAATGAGCCAACAATTTGGGCAATAGTGTGCAGATGAAATGCTCCATATATGGCACAAAACAGAAAACAGCATTACTTTTGAGCAGGATACTGCTGCTACTGGTAGGACACCATTACAGTGGTCACCCTTCCGACAAACGAAATAATGCAGTACTACTCGCTGAGTTGGCAAACCGCTCTCGAGAGGCAGTAATCAGTTTACTGAGACTGATAACATTACCTGCCCTTAACTTTGCTTCCATCCATCTGTTACCAATTACATCCTCCCACGGACATGGCTGGCATGAGTTTTCTTTGAAACTGACCAGATGCCTTGCCAGCAGAAATAAAATCCTCTTTGGTTGTAATCACGGTGCCTAAAAACAAAGCCCCCATTAGAGTCACTGTTGCTACCTTACAGGCAAAGCTTCACTTTCAATCGCATGCTGAACAAAGCTGCGAGTAGCCAGCAACCACAGCACACAAGTGGCACTTTAGTGATGACAAGTTCTGCTGCCCTCATGCACATCCGAGGACACCAAACGTGTGCCTGAACAGAACAAGGTGCTTCTCCTGCATCCGCGGCTGTCAGCCATTCGTACAAGTCCATTTATGTGGGAATCACCTCCCGCACTCCACTTTGCTTGCTCCTCCATTCACTTGCCGCTGGTGTGCAGGTTGGCCGGCTGAAAGAAGGTGGCCATCTGGGAGCTGTACCCAAGGCCGACGCCTCGGTGTGTGTGTGTTGAGACGCGGGCTGCTTCGTACTGCTGGTCTAGATCTTGGAAGAGCTTCTCCTGCTGCTGGAGGAGAGAGTTGGCAGCAGGGTTGGGTTTCTCGGCCGGTGGCGGCGGGTCGCCCCGGATGCCCATGAGCTTCCGGAACTTGGCCGTCACTTTGCCGTCGTCATCCTGGGCGAAGGTCATCCCTTCCCAGACCTTGGCGCAGGTGGAGCTCGTCTGTGAACAAGAGTGAAATGACCCACAAGAAAACAGATGAATTTTCATATGAGGGTAAGAAAAAATGTTTCTTTTGGCTGTAGCATTGAAGCAAAAGGTCTTAAAAACTACTGTTTCCTTTCTTGAAATATATACTGTACTTTCCAGACCTGTCTTGTGTACTTTTCCTTCAGAACAACAGTGCAATGAACACCTACATCTACTTATGGACTGAAATTTGCACGACTCAGCACAGAAATTGTTGCACAATGGTGTTTAACCAAAAGAAGTGTGCCACAAGTGATATACAATGCACCCTGCTGTTTACAATGAAAAGTGCAACTAACTCAAATGATAGTGGGCCATAGGCAGTTGATGCCACCAGCCAACCAAAAGTTGCCATTTTGGTCAGGTGTTTTCAAGAACAAATTTAGGAGCATGCATTTTGCATAAATTTGTTCCTTTATTTCACTTGGGAGGTGTTTATTCATGGCTGGCAATGAAGAAATTGCATAAGCCAGAGTGAGCCTTTTGAGTAAGACCAAAGTACCATATTTATCTGCATAATTTGTGCCTTTTTTTTGGATGAAATAAAATAACGGTTTTGAACTTTCCATTTTCGAAATACTAAGATCTTGTCACAGTTGCCTGCAAATTTTATCTGAAAAATATCTGAATTCCAAGGTTACATTGTGCTAAAGCAATGGCATGACCCTTTGAATTGCAGACAAATCGCCTTTAAACATCGGTTGCTCTAAATTTGAGAAATGTGCAAGCTCCACCAGTATTACCGTATTTACTTGCGTAATGTGTGCAGCCCTAATTTGCCACCCGGTTAACAAAAAAAAAAACTTTTACCCACACATTTCACACTCCCTGCTGTGCCACACCAGTGTGCACGCGGATGCATGCAAGGCAGGCTTACGAAGATCGGTGTGGCCGCTGTGCGTAGCTGTGAAAGGTGCAAGTGTTGAGGGGAAGAATTGCGTGCCACTAACCAGGCTCGCTCGCGCTGCCGGTCGCTTTCCCAGATGGACAGCTGCAAGAGCAAACTTCCCATAACCGCCGGCACACAATGGAATCCGAAACTACCCAAAATTTGCTCTTTGGTTTGCCTCTAGTCAGCCGGGCCGCATGCGAGGATGCCGGCTTACTGCCTCTTATCTCCATTTGCCTCTGACTGCCGGCTTTGCGATCGATCGTATCATTGAGTGCTTATTGCTTTGAGCTGCACACGTGCCGTAATGCCATCTCTCGGGGAAATGCAAATATGGGGCAGAGCATGATTCCTGCAATTTGAGTCAACCTTTCTTGGCCAGAGGGGTGCGAGTGGGGGTCGATGTACAGGCAGGAACACACGGTCTATATTGTGTGCTACCAGCGACCCCTGTAGAGTTTTTAGGATCCTTTAGCGAAATTTGCGAACCCCTCTTTTGAAGCCCTAAAGTAAAGAAAAAAATGCACAAATTATGCGGATAAATATGGTACTTTGGTCTCACTCAAAAGGCTTACTCTGGCTTACGCAATTTCTTCATTGCCAGCCATGAGTAAACACCTCCCAAGTGAAATAAAGGAACAAATTTATGCAATATGCATGCTCCTAAATTTGTTCTTCAAAACACATGACCAAAATGCCAACTTTTGGTTGGCTGGTGGCATCAACTGCCTATGGCCCACTATCATTTGAGTTAGTTGCACTTTTCACTGTGAATTAAAAAAAAAAGACATTCACTTTGCTTGAAGTCCGGAATTACTTTTTTTTCACGCTGTTTTGGCTAAAATAAGGCAATAGGTAGTGGTAGAAACAGTCCCGGGGCAAATGCATTAATGCTGCGCTATCTTCTCCGAGACTCCTGCGGCACAGAAATTGTGACTGTGCACACGAGAAAGTGATGTTTTAAGGAGAGATGCTATCGAAGACACTTTTTCTTAAACATGTGACCTAGAACAATGAAACTCCAGCTATTAACAGTTTTCTTAGGCCGATTTCAAATCTTCAATCATTTTTATTGTGAGTTGCAGTTTTTATTCTGTGCAATGACAAAGTGCAAAATGTACATATTTTTGCCACTACTTTTTCTCACACTAAACCTCCACAATTATAGACCTTGATGGTTCATTTTTATCCATACATAAAGACTGTAGAATGTCAAAAACTATTTATGAAATGCATACAAAATATGATAATACAGGCGAAAAATTGGAACCTGGCAAGTCTACATTGTCAAGGCGCCAATGAGTGTAACTTAGAATTTGTTGGTAAATATGATCAATACTGATGTACTAAGAAGATAACAACACTCCTAACACCTCAGAGAAAATATGCACAAAATTTCATGCAGATCTGAGCATCAGAAGTACCAAAAACAAGGTGGGCAAACTCAAAAAGCTGCCCAGAATTCGATTTTGAGAAAAATGTTTTTTGAAGTTAAATTGCACCTGCTGCAGTGGCTCAGTGGTTAGGGCGCTCGACTACTGATCCGGTGTTCCCGGGTTCGAACCCGACCGCGGCGGCTGCGTTTTTATGGAGGAAAAACGCTAAGGCGCCCGTGTGCTGTGTGATGTCAGTGCACGTTAAAGATCCCCAGGTGGTGGGAATGAGACCTCCACTACGTCACCACTTTCTTCCTTCTTCTTTCACTCCCTCTTTTATCCCTTCCCTTACGACATGGTTCAGGTGTGTCCGCCGATATGTGAGGCAGTACACAGATACTGCGCCATTTCCTTTCCCCAAAAACCAATTATTATTATTAAGTTAAATTACATGAGTATTTACAAAATAAGGCTTACTTTCTAATTAAAATTTTACACAAATGAGGAAAATTGTCCACAAAAAATGGCCAATGTCACTAGAAACTTCCTGCACCATAAGCTGCTCATACCCAATTCCGACGGAACGGGCCGTTACAACAGCCTTTACGCTGACGGCGAAGCTTCCGCGTGAGGTCCCGCTGTCGTAAGCTCGGGTCGCACTCTTGCTGGTATCCTTGCCGGCCGTAACTAGCAGTGATGTATATGCTCCACATCCAGAAGTAATTTTTCACGGGAAATCCAAGGAGCTTGCAGAACTGAGGGAATGGTGAATGCAAACAGGAAAAACCCCGCTAGCAACACGTGTGCACCGCACCGGCTCATTGAGAGTATGCATGGCGCATGTGGCCGGCGCAGCAACCCAACAGTGCCAGCAGCTCGCCTGACAAAGTTACGCCTGTCTTCAGGGCAAGCGTAATCCGCGATTTTACCGAAGAACAGAGCAAGATGGCACAACGCACGTGCTCTCGCCTTTCTCGCTGCCAGCCGTCGCGCAGAATGAAAAAAAAAAACAACAAAAAAACACCGGCTCGTTCTTTACGAGCGGCCCATCTCACAGAAACATTGATAATGGACTTTCTTCTCTGCTTGGTTGCAAGGTTGAACGCATCTGTCACTTCTCCTCCCTGCATCGCCGCAACATGCAAGGATCCTCGGCACGCCTGGTGTCTTCGAGTGCGTTTCACGGGTTGTTTCGCTTTCTCTGTGTCGCTGCGCAGGCTTGGTCCGTCAGTTGGCTCCATACGTGTGCGCGTTTAGTGCTGTAGGCGTGATTTGGCTGCTGCGGTTGCAGCGTCTCCATGTTTTAGTTTGTTTCAAGGTTGCCTTTCACTGACCAGATTTAACTGCTGTAGCCTATAATGTGCTATGACAGCATTGCTATAAGCGGTTTATTTTACCATACAACACATGGTAAAGCCGACGGTGAGGCGACTGAGCATTGTTATATCCCATACGTTGTTATAAGTGGGTTTCACTGCAATACATAAGTGTGCAAAGACTTGCTTTGCATAAAACTACAGTAGACTCTCGGTGATACGAACACGGTTGATACGAATTTGTAAAATTCCCCAGCCGGAGGGCATTGTGCACAACATGCGGAATTCCGGATGTTCCGAGCTCTCTCCCGTGCCACACGCGTAATACGAACACGCGAGCAGCGATTGCACCCTCGAGCACTAAGCGCGGCCCTCACATCACCGAAATCGCGATCGCTAATCAAGCAGTACGCATCGCGAGCAGTTAGCGGCGGTGCGCAACCCTCGCATTGGAGAAACCGTGATCGCTAATCGCGCGGTACGCACCGTGAGCAGCACGGTGTGCGGCCCACACATCGTCGAAATCGCGATCACTAATCGCGCAGTACGCACCACGAGCAGTAAGTGCGGATTGCGGCCCTCACATCGCCCAAATCGCGATCGCTAATTGCGCGGGACACACCGCGAGCAATGAGCGGCGGTGCGTGGCCCTCACATTGCTGAAATGCGATTGCTAATCCTTCGGTATGCAATGAGAGTGGCGTGGCGTGGCCGTACGGCCCTGAAAAAATCCCGTCAGCCGTAAACAGATCCGCGTGAATGCATTTTCTATGCTTCTGCATATGAATTTTGTTCGTTTGGATGATACAAAATTTCGGATGATACGCATTTTTTCCCGACCCTGTGAGATTCGTATCACAGAGGTTCTACTGTATATGACATATCTGGAATCAGTGCACAAAAATACATGTTCCCTGAAGATTTCATAACTGTGACTTCATTAATAAATATTTGTTTCAAGACCTTCTTCCCCCTTTAAAGTGATACGGAAAACAGACTTAAGTTGTCCTGTATCGATAGATTATAGTGTTCTAATATAAAATAGGCTACTGTCGCCACCAAACGTAAATTAGGAAAGGTCGAAAATAAAATACACGCACTGCTGCCGCCGGTCGCTTTCACCCACAAACTGCTAGCGATGATGTCAAGATGGATCTTGTGCGCAGAGCTCTGGAGCCGGGCTACATCAATAATTTCCAAATGGTGATCACACAGTCCTTTACAATACCTACATCACGAGTTTGGATTGGGTGGAGAAAGAAAAAGACATTTAATCCCTAAATCACGGTTTTGGTTTATGGGTGTTTAACGTCCCAAAGCGACTTTGGCTATGACGGACACCGTAGTGAAGGGCTCTTAAATTTCGACCACCTGGGGTTCTTTAACGTGCACTGACATCAAGTTTACAGCAATAAATGCTTGTTCCTTCAAACCAGTTATGACGACCTGTGTTCTTCCCGGCAAGCTGCCCCCTTTCAGCTTCCAACTCTCGCTGGGCCCAGTGTGCTGTTCTGCTATGCAATTGGCACAAGCTTGTCCAGAGCAGTGCTTACCTTGCTCGGTGGCTCTGCTTCTGTGCTGGCCTCCTCCTGGGGTTTCTTCCAGAGGAGCTTGCGCTTCTGCATCTGCTCGGAGTACTTCAGGGGATTCACTGCCGTTGGGTTGTAGTAGCTGCAGTTAGAGAATCAAAATCACCACCATGATTTCATAACAAGGAAAAGATCACAGTACAGTAGACTGCCAAGAAGACGAACTCAGCTAAGGGGGGACGTGGCATTCGGGATCAACTTTCCTATTTCTTCATGGATTCTGATAAAAATTGGCAGGGTTACTGGTAATGTTTCTGTGGTATCACCATAAAAATTTCAAACTGATATCTCAACAACTTTTTTATTTAAAAAATTTTCCTCCTTTTCATCTTGTACCAGGCTTGAGCGACTTACAAAATAAGATAGAAGGCTTCTTCAAAGTGTGTTGCATTCCAAAATGAATGGATGAGGTCTTGACATAAGAGATTTTTTTATTTACAATGTAAAAGTTTTTAGTTTTAATATTATATGAGCAGACATTACAATGGGCACCTAAACAGTGAACAACTAGTCGAATCAGTAAGTCAGCAAACGGGATGCCGGAAAACCAAGAATGTCACGACCTGAAACATTTCTCAAGGAATGCAGCGAAAAAAACCGTATCAAAATAGCCCCAGCGGTCGCGAAGAAATCAGCGGAACAATCAGAGCAAATGACAAAAAAAAAAAAAAAACAGTTTTCAGAAAATGGCTTCCGAAGTTGCACCTTGTATTTCCCTCATCAAAAGGGACCGGGGTTGTAGTCTTTTGTGTCCTTTTTAACACGGGGCTTCTTGGATGCCTTGCCTCGAGATTGAAGTGCTTTCGCTGCCTTTCTTTTCTGCAAGGCGTCCTTTTCCGCTGCTCTGCGAAGAGCATGTTGGCCAGTTTGCAGCCCAAGTGTCGAACAGTACTCTGTGTAAGCACGGCGGGTCCCTGCACTGAACTTGCAAACCGCTTCGTTGAGAGCTGTCTCTGTTGCAGTCAAAGATGCGTTTTTATCTTTTGGCAACAGGCCTTCTTTCCGCGGTGATGACCACTCCTTTGCGACGGTACCGCACAAAGCGCATGTTAGCTCCAATTGTGCTGCCAACCCAAACCTTGTTCCCAGCTGAACCGAAAGTCCTGGCTGAGAGCACTGCTGGCACTTGGCATTCTCGAGAAGCGCGTTTAGGGCCGTGACTTGCACAACAACAAACTCATCCGTTTGTTCTGTAGTAGCAAGCGCCTCGCCGTCACCCGTCAGTTCCATTTTCCGCGCCGTCGCGGGCACGGCACTCAGCTTTGCTTGCACTTTAGCGGCGGCTTCCTGCGATGCTTCTGGCGACACAAAACGTGGCTCCAGGTGCGCCTGAATGGTGCGCCCGGTGCTCGTGGACGGCGTGGCGTCGTCGCGTGAAGTGCCAAGAGGACCCGCGACACGCGCAGTGCCTTCATCGCTTGATGCTTCCGGCGATGCAGAGCGCGAAGTAGAAAGTTCAGAAGAGTCCCCCGTGCTCGCACACAATGTTTCGTCCGCGTGTGAAGTGCTCGGCAGCGGCTCTGGAACGGCGCCACCAACAGTCGTAGCCGCGCACGAAGTACTCGCTTGCGAGCCCGTAACTTCGTCAGTGCGCTGCACATCAGAAGTAATTGAAGCAGACGACTTCTTCTTCTTCACCATCGGCGATTTTCGCTTACGGGTGCCATAGGCACGCGCCGTCTTGTACTTCAGAGGTCGCCGACCCATGACCACCAGTGAAAGCCGCTTCCGAAACTATGCTCCGCGCGTACTGACGAACATGGCGGCCGCGTAATCCGTATTCGAAACTAAGCTCTGCGCAAGAGACAGTCACGGCGAGCCGAGGTTCTCTGCTCAAATGACTAAACCCCATCGTACACGACGAGCAGCGGAGCCGCAGAGTCTAGAGGCACGCGTAACAGACGACGCACCCGCCAAGGAGACCAATTGCGCAGCGCGCTGCTGTCACGTGACGTGCGGAGCCAATCGGAAATCACCACGCGACCGTGAAACTTTTGCTTTTTATGTGTTGTGTTTCCGCTCTGAGGAGAACGCTGAAGCGGGAAATTTGAAGTCGGAGGAACGCGCTTTCCATAGAGACCAAGATGGCCACGCTACGTTGGGCGGTTGCCGAGAGATCGGGGCTTGAAAAGCGGCGTTTTTTCGCCACTTGGAAGAAATTTTCCACCACCCTTGATCATCAAAACAATGATTTGGCGCACTTCTTGATGGTTTTCGGCGATGAAAATTTGTAATCACACAAAATATGACTTGTAAAAGCAGAAAATAAATATTTCAAAAAAATTGCTTTTTTGACCATTTTCCGCGAGTTGAGAGCCGCGTCCCCTCTTAAAGGACACTGGGTCTTAAACTACCTTCCTTACTTTCCAACAAAAAGTGATGCAACTTGGCATGCTTGTCCAGTTTCTTGTGCAAATTTCAAAATTGCAATTACTTTTTATTTGTGGGCTAAATATTTCACAAGAAAATTACAATAATTGTTCTAATTTTTGTGAGAAAAATAACTACTGATGAATAACTTCACATTAAAAGAAGATGCAAGTCAAAAAACTGAGATTTTAACAAGTCAAACTCGTGTTTTGAACATTCGAGAAACATTTAATCCTTCCTCTTTCACATAAAAAAATATCACAGCCAGAAATGATTGGGAAATTATTTAAAAAAAAAAAACTTTTTTAAAGCACTATGCGTCCTTTTTTTACGCTGCAACAATGATGTGACAAATTAGCGCAGCCTTGGCGAATCCTTCGCATAATGCATTGAAAATATGGATGACAGGACACATGCCCTATGACCGGCATGGATCAACCACTATAGTATAGGATGCTGAGTCAATTTACTGGAAAACGTCACGTGAATTTAAGAGGGGACACGCCTCTTATAACTATTTTTCTTATTTCTTGATGGATATCCATGAAATTTACCCAGTTTATGCACATTTCAGTATGCTGATTTCCAATATGCAGTTTTCCTGCGAAACAAGTTGTTCTCAGAATATTATGCTATCTTTGTTCTCAGAATATTATGCTATCTTTGCTTGAAACTTGCAGGCAATTATGTAACAGTAAAGGCCACGGTGAAGTTTAGCATACAGACATGCTCTAGAATGTCCACTGTGTGCAATAAGGTAATGTGAATGGTTTAGAGCCATTTATACAAGATATGGAACATTAAACTTTACACGGAAAAATTCAATATGATAGCTCAGACAAATTGTATTGTTTGAAATTATACTAACTGGCAATTGGTCTTGTTTTAGTCTTATTACACACCCTGTGAGTTTATCTTTCCAACAAAAAAATTACGAAGCTAGCCCAGCTAGAACCAGGGATATTATCCCGGCCCTATTGCAAATGCGTCAAAATTGTTGTTTTCAGAAAATGAAAAAGAAAAGAAACATTTCCAACTATGCTTATGTCAAAGGAATAAGTTAAAATTCATACAAATGCAGCAGGAGCTTCATTCAAGCTTCTTGCGGAGCATTGATGACTTTGTAAGTGCATCTGAGGGAAAGTTACAGATGTTCGATGACCGTAACAAGCATGAAAACGAGCGCAGAAGCACATTTATCAGTGAGATCAGCATGCTGCACGACCTCATCAGTGGTGCGGCGTGCCCCGCCTGCGGACGATGTGATCTCCCTGCCAAAGAATCGGCCGCAAAACAGAAAGGACTCGCAGAGTTTTTGGAACTCTACTGCCAAAACGATGCGCGTCCGACAACCATTGTTTCATCAACATATTCTTCGAGTCGCGTATCTCGATCGTGCGACGGCAGTGATGAGGCATCCGCCCGCGGCAGTGCACGGGATACCTTCGCCGTGAACGTGAAGTCTGTGGTCGCTGCGCGCGCGATAGGCGTCGGACATGAACAGCTTTTGCGGTTTTGTGCGATTATGGGTTTTGAGAAACCGGTGCACCACAGGGCTTTTGATGCTATTGGCAAAGAAGTGCATGCTGGCGTCCCGAAAGCTGCCGCCGAAAACCTTGGAACAAGCCATACAGCTGAATGCAGCCAAGGCAGGATCCACAAACGTCGCAGTCATGTTCGACGGGACGTGGCAGAAGAGAGGCCACAAAAGCCACAATGGTGTGGGCACAGCCACCTCTCTTCTGACAGGGCTGCGCCTAGACTTTGAAGTTCTTTCCAACTACTGCTTCAGCTGTGGCAGGCACAAGGCACTGGAGGATGAAGAACAACAAATCTGGCAGACCTTTCGCACACCTGTGTGTGAGAAAAACGCAACCTGCTCGGCACACGCGATGGAGACCGAGGGTGCCCTAAGAATGTGGAAGAGGACAGACCTGTATGCCACACCTCTCCAGTACAGTAGAACCCCGCTCTTACGTTCCTCACTGCTGCGTTTTCCCGGCTGCTACGTCGTTTTCATCCGGTCCCGGCATAGCTTCCATAGGATCCAATGTATAAGGAACCCCGCTGTTGCGTAGTAGCTGTGAAAACGTTCTCGCATGATACGTCGCAACTTAGCACCCCAAACACGCCTGGGCTGAAGTAGGCAACGCGCTGCAACCGCCATTTTGACTTTTGGCGAGTTTTGGCCGGGCTTAGCTATGGAACTGGCTGCAAGAAGCCGCACGCCAGTTCGAGAGGCTGCCACTAGGTGGCCGTTCGTGAAAAATGCTCTCACTTTTGCGGTCGCCGCATGGTTGTTGAACGGGTCGGCTCCTCTTCTATCATGCTATCGTCATTGTGCATTAAGCCTCGTGAACGTCGAACTTGTGCTTAGACGGCGTCGCGCAAGCAGAAGGCGCTTTCCCTTGAGGAAAAGCTGGACGCATTAACCACACAGTCGACAGGCAGCCAGCGCAGAAGAGAGTCGACCTTGGTCTCCCACCCTCGACGCTTAACAGCATCGTCTCGAAGCGTGCCGAGATAGAGGGGAATGCCACGCTCTTCGGCCCGAAAGCAAAGCAGGCTCGTGGCAAAAACGGCAAGCCACCATTCTGGACTTTTTTTAGTCCTAAGCGCACTCTGTGGAAATAAATTGTCTATAGTTGAAACTGCACTTTTTCATTCATTTTCGGAGATTTCCTCACTATCGCGTTTTTTTCCCCCGGTCCGCTGAAAAACGTATGAACGGGGTTCCACTGTATAAAACGTTCCTGTCGGACGGGGACAGCAAAGCCTATGCTGCCGTGGCAGAGCTGGATATCTACGGGAGTGTTCCTGTGCAAAAAGAAGACTGCACAAACCACCTCACAAAGAGAGTTGGCACTGCAGGATGGCAAAGTTCCCAAGTGGAGAGAAGCTGAAAGATGGAACGATTGACAAGCTACAAGGCTATTTCCAAGTTGCTATCACCAGCAACAGAGGAAATGTAAGGGATGTGTGCTGTGCTGTCTGGGCGCCCTTCCATTCCTGTTCAAGGGATGGTGCCAGCAGCCACAAATTCTGCCCAGACGGAGAGATGTCTTGGTGCAAGCACAAGCGGGCACTAGCTTTTGGTCAGCCAGCACCAGTCCATACTCCCATCCCGAGTGTTTCCCAAGGCAAGGCTGTGCTGCCGATCTATAAGAGATTGACTGATTGCTACAGGAGCTTGGCATTCTCCCATCAAAAGCACTGCTTTCTCTAAGCAACGAGGTGGACAAGAGGCGTATTTCAATCATGTCCACAAAGGCAACTGCAGAGGCTAGAGCCCATTGCCGCAACGCAACGAAGAGGGCCCATCTGGAGGAGTTGGCTCGCAGGACTGTGAGCGGCCAACGTATGGGGTTGGTGCCTTCTCGCTTTGTGCCCTCTTCTGAGAGTCTTGCTGACATTCTGTGCAAATTTCATCAATATTGAATGACTAGTACACTATTAAACATGTTTTTTAACTTTCAAACGAGTTTTTCTCTGTTCCTCATATTTCCCCATTTTTAGAGTTTGTGCACTAAACTTTGAGCACTTTTTGTAGTCCAATCACAATGAAAATTGGCATGGTTATGCTTTAGCATGTCCTGAATTCGAAGAAACTACTTTCAAAGCTTTTACCAAACATATTCAGTAAGATAATTTCAAGTTTCTTTGTTGGGAATGGTAAAACTGAAACTTCACATTTGAAATTTTTTATAGAAGAGAACAGTAATGGAACACTATTTTTATGCTTTATTGAATTCTACTATTCATTGGGGGCAATATGAGCTACTTTTTAGTGTTCCGTTGTGCTTCCTGTAATCACCGAAGTGTGCAAAAACATGCATGGTTTCTAGCATTGTATGGTGTGAAAGAAATGAACCAAATGAGCTGTCAAGAAACTAAGAGCATATTTAAAAAGAGCAGCTCAAACTCTTTAAATGGTGCAGGTTTCATTGAGCTGTGACAAAAATTAAAGAAAAAGTTCTTCCGGGTAGCATCTCCCCTTAAGGGGGGACGCGGGTCTTGAAATCGCGAAAAATGGTCAAAAATGGCAATTTTCAAAAATTGCGATTTTGAAGTCTTTAATGTCCCAACTATGCCTCTACAAAATATTTTAGCTGAATTCCAACTCAAAGTATGAAAAAAAACGGCAATTTAGAAACGTCGGTGAGCCGAAATTGAACGCCAAGCGCGAAGGTTTGCCCCATTTTCAAGCTGCCGTAGCTCCGCGCGACGCGAACCGATCGGCGCCATCTTGGTCTCGTTTGAAAGCTGGTTTCCCGCTCTCCAATTTGGCGCCTTACGGCAAGCTGTAGACCCGCGCACAGCGGAGCTATCAGCACCCGTTCGCAAGGGGGGAAAGCGTCGCGAGACGGCCGCCGATTGGGTAAAACGGGCGCTCCTCGAGGCGCAGCCCTCTGATTGGCCGTGACGCATGCTTTGCCCCCCGCGGCCGCGTTGTTCGGCTCCTTCCCGTCGTCTGCTTTCGCCTGCACGCCCGTCATTTTTCGCGCTCCTCTTTGTTTCCTAGTATTTTTCGTTCTGCCGTTTTCCTTATCGTTATTGTAGACATTTTGGCTATTGAATCGCTTCTTTTAGCCCCGAATTTCTTGCTTTTGCGTGTATTTGCCTGCCTGGTGTCTTTGTTCCGTGTGTCACGATGGCCCGAGACGCGCGCTTGAAAGCAAGCACGCGAAAAACAGTCGGCAAAAAGAGACACGCATGGAATAAGTAGAGCGCTGCATCGTCGAGAACTGCAGCTTCGGTGATGCCGCAAGCTGCTGTACCCTCGGTGGATGCGGCTGGACTGAGCTCGCCAACAACAGCTTCGCCGGTGGACGCGGCTGAACAAACCCTGTTGACGCCAGCATCGCCGGTGGACGCGGCTGGACAATGCCGATCGCCGTCAACTTCAGCGTTACCGCAAGTCTCTGCAGTGCCGGTGGATGTGCCTGGACTAAGCCCGTGGAAAATATCGACTTTTGATACGCTGCAAGCCGCTTCGAATTCCGTGTCGTCGGAAGCGGCCGAGCCGGCTGACCTAAGCCTAACGTCGACTTCGGCGTTTGCGCACGCCGCTTCGCTTCGTGCCGACGGACGCGGCTGAACCGAGCTCGCGTGCTCAACGCTTCGACAAGCACGCGCAGCGCGGACCTTGGCAGCGCGCCAAGCCGCTGCCGATAACGTCATTTGTTTTTTTTTAATATATATATATTTTGAGGAGAGCTGGGGGGGGGGGGGGGCGCTCGGCGAACTTGGCAGAGCGCCAAGACGTTGTGCGCTCTAAGCTGAAGCTTGAACATTTGAACATTCGCATTAGACACTCCTCACTGTCCTGTTTTTAACCTCGCAAGAAGCAGTTTCTCGCTTCAACCAAGGAATGGCAACAACCAGCAGAGCTGTTGCAGCACAGCTTGGTTACAGGCCTGGGAGCTGCCTCATTGGTAGGAGCCTTGAAAAAGATAAACAGAGGCTGTGCAGGTCTGATAAGGGTCACACCAATGCTGAAAAGGTGAAGAAGAGGATGGCCAAGAAGCACAAGCCTGACAGCACCCAGGACTACTGCCCAGGACTTTTGTGAATGTGTGGCAGATTCAAAGAAAATAGCAAGTGATTTTCGGAGCTTTTTTTTTGTCAAGTGCCAATGGAATACAGAGGTTTTCATAATCTTTACATGAACAGATTTCTGTAAATTTGGTGTTATTGTGTTCAGCAATGACTGGGCGGCATGCTAAAGCATTAAATTTTTCCATATGATCAGTAAACAAAAATGGCAGAGTAAGCAAAACTTTGAATGCAATTTTCTCAGCTTTGCTTTTTCGATCAAATGCCTTTGCCTTACGGAACTTTTCATAATGTTTGCATCGACTGATTTTATTGAAGTAGGTATCATTTTTTTCAGCAACACCTCAGCTACATCCTAAAGCATTCCAATTTTCATTAAACCCAATAGACTAGCAATTAGGTCAGATCTACGCTAATTACTCCCACATTGTTTTTTTCTTTCCTACTTTGTTATTCATTCATGACCTATGTGATGACTTTTTAAAAGTTTCTTTAGCTTTAGGATGTGCAATGGGCCCTTAAGAATGACAGCATTACTTTAAAACTAGTTTTTTTAATTAAGAAACCACCATAATGGCCCGTAAGAAAAGACCTAAGTGGCATAAATTATTTTGCCATATCTTCATTTCTAGATGAGATATATAAAATCTGAATATATATTTGGGATTAGCATTCAAAGATATATCTGCATGCCAATTTTCAGGAAGTTATGTTAAGAAATAAAAAAAAAGTTTTCAAGACCCTCATCCCCCCTTAAGATTAAAACCTCTCCTTTCATATGATACCAAGATCGCCATGTGCTTGGCAACGGAATGGGAGCTTACTTTATTGAAAATGTGCTGTTTCAGCGTGATGCTAGCTCAAAATGAGCCACCAGGCAGATTTGTGTCTATGCTGGACACAAGGAAGCATCACACACACAAAACAAAGAATCAAACTTTTGGTCTCCAAAGAAGTCCCAAACATTGGCTGTGAATATTGCCACGGCTCAATAAACTTCGAGAAATATTCTCAAGGAAGAGCTTAATTACCGTACTTACACAATTGTAAGTTGTCGCTCCACCCCCCCCCCCCACCCCCCCCCAAATCACATGTCCGGGAAAAAAAAAAAAACTGGCAGACGCTCTCCACAACGAAAACTTATTGCCTAGATGGACTATTCGTCCCCACTTGTGCCATCATCCTCAGTAATGCTGTCATCATCACTGCTGCGGTCCCACAGCACATCGTCCTCCAGCGAAAGCCCGCACTTCGCAAAAGACCGCAACACAACACCTTCTGGAACAGCCGCCCAAACGGAAATCCCCCAACTGCACACAGCCGCCAAAGATGGTCTTTTCACACGCCCTGCACCCTTCGGCCGCCAGCCACACTTATTCACACTCTTATTGCAGGTCCTTGAAAGGCTTGTTTATGCCAATGTCCACAGGCTGCAGCTGCCCCGTCAAGACTGCCAGAAATCACTAGCATGCCCGTATGTTCTTTGCAGCTCCGCTATCACTTTAGCTGTAAGATGACGTCAAAATGAGTCCAATACGAGGAAGTTCGGAATTCGATCTTTGAGGGACGCCACAGCCGAAGCCACACCAGACTGTACCAATCAATCACCGTTTCATCCGCCGTAAAGCCCTTCTCATTCATTCATACAACCACTCCTTTTGGAAATATCTCTGATGGCATCGTCTTTCTTTTGAAGACTATGCAAAGCGGAGTTTTGTGCCATCTGCCAAGCATGACAGTGAACCGAAGTTTTTCATTTCCTGTAGTGAGAAGTTTCATCTTGCGACCTGACTTCACATGCACTGTCGTGTTGCTCGTCGCGTCAAAGTAGACAGGAGTCTGACCGGCATTGCCGATTTGGCTGAGCAAGTATTGTCGCAAGTTGCGGAGTTTGAGGTAGTGCCTATGGAAGGCGAACCATTTCTTCTCGTAAGCAGCAGGCAGCTTCTGGCATGCACTAGTACGCCGATGGAGAGAGAAGGCAGCCCTCTTGACAAATTTCGAAGCCCAAGGCCTGCTGGCTTTGAGGTCTGTTCAGGGCATCCCAGCTTCCACAGCGAAGACTCGGACTTGTTGTGTGATCATTTCGCATGTTACTTGCAGGGACTGATCACGTATTGCAGTGACATATGCTGCAAACTGTGCCTCCAGGTCCAAAAAGCATTACAACTTCGGCCTGCAGAAACCTCTTCACTTGGTGTCACAGTTGAAAATTTTGTATTGCTGCCTCTGCCACTCCCGCACAAACCTTTAAGAAACGTTGAAACCAGCAGCCCGCTGCGCAGTTGCTAGCTTCCTTCAGCGTAAATGATGGCCGCCCTCCTAAACACTGCAGTGAATGAGCCCCGAATAGTTTTCAAAGCTGGAGAGCTCACGGTGATGCACGTGGCCGGCAGTCAAGTCAAATGCACCGACTCCAAGCAGCGTTAAAGAATGAGTGGTCAGTGTAGGGCAGCCTCTACAATATAAACAGCAGCCCTTTCATCAACTATGAATACTCCTGTGAGTGCGTTGTGCACAGTAAAAGCAAAAAATGAAAAATTCTTCCTAAGAAGCACTTAGAATAACAGAATGCTTTACTTGGAGCCGTACAGCAAACAAAAACTTGTAACCCTGCCGTAGCATCCCTGATGTATCGTTTTTCTTGCTTTTATTGACATTGCCCGGTTTGGTTTCGACTAAGTCGAACCCCCGCACTTTGGATTTTCAAATTTCAAAAACAGGCCGACTTACAATCGGGTAAATACTGTAATGAAAAGGAGGTCAATAGGCGACTGCCAACAGTCCAGTGCTGCATGTACATGTGTGTAACAGTTCCTCAATAAAGTCTGAGCTAATGGAGTCCGAAAAAATCAGTCTGCTACTGTTCAGGCTGTGTAGAAGCTCACCACCTGCCACAACATACCAAACAATGACATTGCCATGGGCCAGCATAGTGGTGCTGCAGAAGCGCAGTCTTACTGATGCGAAGCCCTTAGCCCCACACGTTGCACAGGCGAAAATCAAATTATGGCAACACATAACTGCCACATAAGAAGAAGGTGGAGGATAGCTTGGCATTTAGAAAACATGGCAGTGGCACACGATACCTTGGCAGCGAGGAGGGTAGCTGCGGTGGTGGGGCGTTGAGTGCCTCGGCAGGCATAAGGCCCGAGCGCACGGCGGCAGCTCGTGCCGCTGCCAGGGCAGGAGACACACCGGGTGGCTGCACGGCCGTGGGCACAGATGGGGCAGCCACGCCCAAAGTGGCAGGCGCTTGGGACACTGCCGCAGCACCTGGTGAAACGAAACGAGCGAAAATAAAAACCTGGACAAGTCCCGTTTGTTTACAACAGGGGTTCTCAAACTGGCTTTCATGTCACCCTTGGCTTCCTTGCAGTGTTTTCCGGTTCCGTGCATTCTGTGCATCACATGTCCTGCTCCAGTCCCCTCCTTCCTCTGGAATTCAGCAAGCTCTCCATCCCGACCTTATTATTCTGCCCCCTACCATTACTTTAAAATGTTCACTTGTGGGCCCTAAACTAGGCCTTTTCGTTATTACCCAGGATACAGCCCCACAAGTTGGTACTGACATTGGCATACCCTGTTCACTTGTGTATAGATTAACGCGTTTTTCAAAATCATGCTCTTCAAACTCAGATAAGGAAGGGAGAACAATGCAAATTGACGCTACTGCAGAATGTCTTCCGTTCGGAGCACCCGTAAGCCTATGGAAACTAGGAAAGTCGCCAATCACTGCTGCTACCCAAGAGTTTCCATCCCCCCCTCTTTTTCAAGGCAGCTGCGCAAGAGACTCCGATAAGGCACACACAATGATAAGAACACAGCCCTGCCACTGGGCCATCATCGCAAACAGCACGCACTGTACACAGGCACTGTGTACAGAACTGTGGCAAGAACAAAACTTCTCTCGTCACACAGCTGTACTCTGCAATGCCTCCCGAATGTGGGCATTCTGATCAGAACTTAAACGAGCAACATCACGCAATTTCAGCATCGTCAGAAGGTGCCTTAGATATTGGGGAAAGCAGCCTCTCCAATGAGGAGCTTCTCACAGCGTTGCTGCGACTTCAGCGTGTACTATGCTGTGCCGGTCACCTCGCTTCCACTGGTGGCTTGGAGCTTCCATAGATCAACCAATATGCAAGCATAAATACCGTAGTGTGTAACAGGCAGTATCTCTTGATTAAACGTATTGCTGCAAGTCTGGCCTGGCATCAGAACAGACACAGCTGCAAATTCTCTTTATGATTCGCCCAATCACAAATACACTAAGAGAGCTCCGTTTCCTATTGAAATCACCCAGAGTCACACAAAACTGTGAAACCGTGCCATGGGCTGGTATACACGTGGCAACCACATCAATCGTCCGCTTGAAAGATGTTCCCGGTGCCACGTAGACTCATTGGATGATAATGCCGCTCTCCAGAAGGCGAACACAGCAGGCTTCGCCATTATTCACCGCGATCGAAGGGAGATGTCTGACAGCGGTGATACCTTGCTTCGCGTACACAGACTCCACCTTTCTTATTTGGTTCAAGCCAACTGCCAGGCGATAACCTCAGGATCGGAAGAGTTAATCTTCTCTTGTCTTTCATGACTAAACTGCGCGAAAGGACGGGGACACAGAGACAAGAAACACGTACTCACACACACACAGAGCGCAGCGTGTGTGTGTACAAGAAACACGGAGTGTGTTTCTTGTCTCTGTCCCCGTTTTTTCACGCAGTTTAATCTTCAACGAGAAGCACCAACTAAACCGCCAGAAAACCCTTCTCTTGTCTATACCGCCGTTTAGCAGCGGCTGGACTCTCCTTCGCTGCGTGCATGTCAAACGTTGTGATAGAGGCACCCTTTACATCTCCGCCTTTTATACGCAATGCTGCGCATGCGAAGTTCGTGTGAGAGCGGCGTGCGGCAACGCAGCTGTGGGGTCTCTCTGGTTACCATGTATCGGTGCACGCGGACAACTGCTCATCCGAGTGACGTCACGCTTGGCTCCGACGGTGGAGTGGGCGCGCGGCTGCAGCAACAGCGAAGCACTCGCCGCGCCTTGCTCCTGTCCGGTTGCCATGGTAACGGCGCATGCACACAACTGGCCTCTCCCATGCACAGCGAAATGCTCGACTGGTGGCCCAGTGTAGCTCTTGCTACAAAAGATCATGCAGCTCACATGATACATATGCACAACCAAAGAACTCATAACGATAAAATGTTTACAGGACAGCCAGTTCTCTGGAAATGGAGCTTTCAGCTTTTTATAATCATTGGTTAAGTGAGAGGACTTGCATGCAGGAGGTGCCGCCTTGCATGTGGGAGGTGCAGGGTTCGATCCCGTGCCGCCGGGTACCCACCGGTGATACAATGGGTACAAGCTTTCCCCTGCCTGGTGCTCTGCTTCTTTAGGCTGAAATGCTTAGGAAGTGGGTCTTTGACCCCACCTTGTGCAATGAAAACTACCTTGTGCCATGGCGCTCTTTGGCCAAAGCTGCCCTTGCGCCATAAAAATTCATCATCATCAACATCAGGACTATGTGCTCCCTTCCGTGTTGCGGCTACCTGTACTTGCTTTTGACTCTAGCAAGGCACAACACCCAGATACCATAACCAGCACCAGAAACCGGAGAACACAACATGACTTTCTTCACAATGCAAACCTCACCTGCTGTCGCTGCTACCGTCTTTGAAGCCAGGCTAGTGGCTGATGAAGAGGGAGCTTTGGCACCCCCCGAATCCATCCTCTCGGTCGGCGAAGACCGCTTGTGGCTCTCCCGGCCGCTGCCCCTGCTCCCGCTGCGGCTCCTCCGGTGGCTCCGTGAACCTGACTTGCTTCGGTCCCGGCGCAAACGTTCCCGACTACGGCTCCGGCCATGACGCCTGTGGGACCGGTGGCTGCGGCTGCTCCTTGAGCTGCTGCTGCCACCACGGTGGTCTCTGCTATGGCTGGGGCTCCGGGAACGGCTGCGGCTCCTTGAGCTGCTTCGGCGGCTGCTGCCGCCCTTCCGACCGCGCCGCGAGGAACTGTCGCCATCCTGAGAAAGAGAGACATCTAACATGGGGGATAAAGGCGGGCGTGTGTCACAATGGGTCCCCGTGCCAGCACGCTGTGTGACAAGGGTAAAAATGTTCTGCGATAGTAGCAGTGCTACATCTTGGCAAATAGCAACCCTTAAATGACCACATCTAAAGCTTAAGGGGTACCTCCCCAAGTTCTAAGCAGAAGAGAGCTGCATGATAGAATGAGAAAGAATGCCATCATGGGATAGGCACTAAGCTTGAGGTCTGCACTTCACACTGTTACAGCAGAAAGGAGCCTAAATCCTGCTAGTATAAACCTCTGCAGCGGGCAAGGGAGTTGTCGAAACGCCTCCTCTCGGGACTGAAAAATCGGCTACGCTGTCGCTTCCACCGTGCTAGTGCCAAGTGCACAGAAGAGTCCAGGGAGCCCTTATAGCAAAGGTCTATACGGCAATGCGCTTTGAACTGAAAAGTGTCTTTTTCCCTAAATGGCTCTCTGGAGAACAGCAAATGCATCCATGCCAGCCATTCATGTACAACATCATCACCATCATAGTAACCGTCCTCAGCCTAACTACGTCCACAGCAGGACAAAGGCCTCTTCTTATTAATCCTGTGCTTGCTACAGCCCCCTTATCCCCACAAACTTCCTAATCTCGTCTACCCACCCAATTTTCTGCTGCCCGCTGCTACGCTTGCAGTCTCTCAGAATCCAGCCCGTTACCCTTGAAGACCACTTGTTATCTTGCCTTCGCTTTACATGCCCCGCCAATGCCCACTTATTCTTTGTTACAACTAAGATATAATCAAGTTGTTTCTTCCCTGACCCACTCTGGTCTCTTCATAATATACCCATCATTTTCCTTCCATTCTGTAGCTTGCTGCATTGTCAATTCAAGTTCAACCCTTTTTGGTAGATACCCCCCCCCCTCTAAGAAAATGTCAGCCATATCACACCTTGTTTGAATGGCTAATTACTGGCTCTTAAACGTCTGGGATTTCAAGTGACTGCGAATAACTTCTGGCGGGGGTTCTTGGATGTGTTCGTTACTATATTTGCATTGTGTTGAAAATTTCTATTGTGTTGAAAGTTTTCTATAAATGATGATGAGATTTTTCAAACAAGTTACTGAGAAAAAGACTGTACACACAAACACAAAATTCAGGGCTGGTGTCATGATACGACTGCAATTTCATGCAGAATGCCTTTAGAGTATTTATGTCACCGAAGTTCCATTTTCAGGAGCAGCTCACCTACAGATGTGGAGTTTGTTCACCGAAAAAGAAGCTGTCATAAATGGCTTAAATATTTCCACAAGATATGGCATGCTTAAAGACCACCAAGGTAGCTCAGTTCACAGTATATCAATCTATACAGTGAGCCACAGAGTATGACTTTCTGCAAGCCCACCAGAATATCGTTTCATTAATGCTTGGAGTAAACTAAATTCTTTCATTTACTGCTACAACAGCCTATAAGCATCGTGACAACTAGCCCCTGCTAGACAGCGTGTACAGTTCTTATTTCTGTCAATGCTAACAATGACAACGGCATCTGAGCGAGACAAAGTGCCAGGAGTTTGCACAGGCATAATGCTAGCAGAGATTTCCTCGTCCTCTTTCTATACATACAAATCTGTGCTCTGTTTTTTAAAAAAAAAATGTTTCTTTTCGTGAAAGTTCAATGTGTGCACAACTTTCTCGATGAAATACACCTGCGACGGATTGTGTGGCTGAGAAAGGGTGCACTACTGGGTGGCATTTGTGGATACAGCAACAAAGCTGTCTGGTACACAGGCAGTGCTTAGTCAACTCTGGCTGTGTTGCTGAGGCCTCTGAAACGCGGTTGTTGGCCTGACTACTCTGAGGAAAGCTTTAGAAAGAAATCTAATCTACACTGTGCCCGCACTGCTGACTTTGCAAGAAGGGACTGCTTAGAGAATGTAAAGCGAGAATAGAAAAAAGATTGAAAGAGAGCGAGCCTTGACTACGGCAACGCGAGACAGAGAATCTGCAAAACAAAGCTATCAAGATATGAATGACATGATACTGTTTACCGTGAGCAGCATTACGTACCTTCGCCCCGCTAGGCTGGGAGGAGTCATCCGCCTGTGGTCGACAGTATGACGGTGCCAATCTCAAGATGTTTCTTGGGTAGCAATGGTCATACAACACGTGTTAATACCGCGGGAGAGAACATCACGGGAGGCTTTTTTTTTTTTGCACTTTACAAACATCCTGCCCACCATTCTTTCATTCAAAACAACACAAGTTGAAAGCAATCAGTAAAAAAAAAATACATATGCACGGGTCGTAACCCCACTTTACGGCGGCTAAACGGTGCAAATTGCACCATCCTGAGCGTAGCAAGAGCCGCTCCTAAAATTGAGACCGCCTTTTCTGCTAAAACTCATGCGTGTAGACATGCCGAGTCACTTCTATTTTTTTTTTTTTTACGGTTCAACTTTTCGCTACGTAATCTAGTAAACAGGAGCAACTTGAGCTAGGGTTTGAAACGATTTTGCTGGCATTACGGCTACCTGCGCAACGGTCTATACAAGCGCTTCTTCTCGGAAGGTAAAGAGGATCACACATCACAACATGCACTTTTTGACACGCGAAAAGGCAGAAAACGCAAGCAGCACAGACAACAATCGCAGTAAACGGCTGCGTTAGGAGTGAGGCCTACCGTCCTGCCGTAGGCACTGGGAGGCGACCGGTCCGCCTTCGACGGCGAGTTGCGTGTCATCACTAGAAAAGAGAAACAGGGTGTTCACGATTAGATACGCTAACCGCGCCAGCGTTGTAAGCTCAATGCAATAAACTCTGCAAGAACATAACGAGCCCATCACCGCAGCTCCAAGCCTGTTAGGCCTAGTGTGCTATGGAGCTCGCCACTGCGAAACAGTAGCACTTCGAACTAGACACCGAGAACGTCAACCTAAATAACGCACCTACGGGCGCTGAGAAGGTTGTCGCGCAAAACTCGGGGCTTACCGAAGGCGATTTTCCGCGGCACACCACAGACAGGACCACGGAAGCTACGCTTCGCACCCTTTCCGCGCTCTTGGAAACAGTAAACATACAACAGCACGCACCGACGGTGGAGCCCTCGCAACCACTGACGGGGGAAAAAAAAAGCTGCTGGCTAGACACTAATAAAATATCACAAAATATTGCAAGTAAGAGCAGCAGAAATAAAATGGATAAAAATATATTCCAACTAACGAAGGAAAAAAAACGCGAAATTTTTGTTAAAGGTAGGACGTAGGGAGGTAGTACCGGCGCGGCTAGCTATTTTAGCCATCGGTATCACCAATCTTGGATATTTTTATAGAGTTTCTTATTAATATATTTATCAAGGCCTACTCAGTACCAATTTTAACGTGCCAGAGCAGCTTAGCGGGGCCCACTGCCCTGAGAACTCGGGGTTAGTTCCCACCACACATTTTTTACGCTTTGCCATAACTCAGTACACCAGTACACAACGTCTCGTCCCTTGTTTCTTCCATTACGTCCTATGTTTCGCGCAGCTTAAAGATGAATCCACTCCAACTTGCCCAGTTTTCTGCACTCGTTAACCACAAGTTTTTTTTTTCTTTGATGATTCGTCGTTCTCATCAATGTTGTTCTCACACGATTTTTTAGCAGTTCTCATGAACTGACGATGACCACGTTATCAGGCAGTCGCACCGTCGCACCTTGCTCCTCCGACTTCTGAGCACAGCACTCATAGACCACGTTTATCGGTGGCTACAGGGCAAACCACTACAGTAGAAAAGGTGATGGACAAACACACGGGAAACAGTGCAAGCATCAGACTTTAACAAAATCACACCTCAATTTTCTTCCTGACTACATCATGCTCACAGTTCTGTACTAATGAATCTCAAATGTTTAAATGGGGCTAACCTGATGACCACTTTTCGTCATAAAATCACCAATTATGATATTAAGATTCGTCCTTTTTGTTACAACAATTTAAACGTTATTGTTCTGTGGGGTCATCTAGGGGCGTACAACTGTCATTTTAAAACCAAGGTTGCGAATAAGTTTGCGAAAAAATAGTTTTCTTTCTTGTCGATAGGTGACAGAATAATCTGTTAAAAACATTTTTGAAGCGCAGAAACGGCATGAAGCGTTGCGTAAGAGAAAGTCCGTCATCTCAGGAGTCTGCACGAAGAGAGAAGATTAGGCGGAAACAAAAGGGAAAGGACGGGCTTTTCGCACTATCTCTCCCGCTTCGTGTGAGTGCGTGATTTGTCCCGCACTCCGTCTCTCCCCTTTCAATTTGCCCGCGTGCGCACCCCGACGCTGCGCGGTGCTGCTCTTTCCCTCCCCTCCGCCGTCTAGTGGTGAGCAAGTGCGAGCGTCGCGGGCCGTCGTCAAAAGGGCACTGTAGCTCGCTCAGCGTCGAGATCCGGCAGTAGCTCGTCAGCCTCCAGCGTCCCACGCCCCTTCCTCCGGCCGAACCTTCACAGAAGCCATGGCAGCAGCATTCCTCGGCAAGTGGAAGCTCAACGAGAGCGAGAACTTCGACGAGTTCCTCAAGCAGCTCGGTGAGATTTTTTTTTTTCCCCTCTCCTTTACGGATCACCTCTAATCTACCGCGTTCGTGCACACTCCCAACGAACTTCGAAAAATCGCGACCGGCGACTTGGGGCGCACTTTATTTTATTTTACCGGCCGCAATCGTCGATCGCCGGCACCGCCACATTTCGAATAGCGGCGCTGCCCCCCAAAATCACGCCACCTTGCATGCCGGCGTCTCACGTGGTCCTAGCTCGCGGGTGCCGGTGGGGCCATGCCGTGCTCGGCTGGGAAGCCGAATTTCGGCCATTCCGCTCCGATCGCTCGCGTATGGCTTCGTTTCGGTTGCATCCACTTCCGTACGTCGTCGCCTGCGCGTAAAATCGCGTTGGTCGTGCGTCTTTCTAAGCGGCTCTCTGTTGCCGGCGTTCGGCCGCGCTGCGTCTTTTCATCTTTCCATTCGCCGTCTTCGATGACTCGAGAGCCGGCGGTGGAAAGCGTGTCACGCGATCTCGCCGCTGCCGCCGCATCCATCGTATGTATCGACGTCCTAGGCGCTTGGCTGGCTCTCCTGAGCCTTATTGGTCGCGCTCGTTTGCCGGCGTTTGTGTTGCGCCGTCCGGAACGCTGGCGAGCTCCCTCAGCGTATTGTTCTCCGCCTCCAGGAAAGCTAGCAACGCAACAAAATTAGGCGCGAACCTGTTCCGCTCGCCCAAGCGAACCGTTCTCTTTTATATACCGGTTCTCTCGGTCATCTCGGGCACGCACGCTGTCTTTCCCCGGCACTTTCTCACCACGCCTTTGATGCGGCCACCCGTGACTGCCGGTTCGGAACGCTCCGCAGGGATCGCGTTCGCTTTCGAAAAAAATAAATAAAACTGCTATATAGCCACGGTGTAGATCATTGGGGAGCGACCCGACCACATGAAATTACGCTATTCAAGCCCCTATCTGTTCGCAGCCCCCGATCCCCCACCCTCCAGTTAATTGCTGCAAGCTCTTTTTATGAGATGGAGGGTTAAAGATGCGGTTGTTGAGCATAACGGAATTATAAAGAGCATGACGTCATGCACTCAGGGGCGTATCCAGACCTGTACTTGGCTGAGGTGGGGAGATCGGGAGCGGGGGATTGTACAGCTAAGGACAAGTCTCTAACGAGTGCATATGCCTTGTTTTCACATGCTTCCCTTATCGGCTTCTTTCCTCGCTAGCCATGCAGACATCAGCAACTTGTACCACGTGCTGCGTTTTATTTCCCATCAGCTTGTAGGGAAAGCGTTGGAGGGGCGTTACACGCTGCAACACTCGTGACGGCGCATGAGTACGGATTTGTACCAAACGCCCCATGATTTTTTTTTTTTTTTAGTGGAAAGGGGGGATCACTCACTGCCGCTCCATGTAGATCTACGTCCTAACTCCCTCTCCGAACTGACGATGGCCGCCCGCGTCTGTACATTGAGAGGAGAGGCGTGTCGAGGCCCTGAAACGGACTTGCTTTGACCGCTCCTGTGTCCATTATGCTGGTCCCCGTGCAGTCAGTTGAGCCCGTCCTTTAAGAGCGAGAAGGTTCTGCCACATTGGCGTTTTAAATAACTGGCGACGTGCGAATCCCGGTATGTAAGGACATCCCAACGTGCGATAACGCTTGTGAAGTTCATCTTGAGGGTAGGGAGCATCAGTAACCCACGGGCAGTTATTTGTTGCAGCGTCTGTTTTTTGAGTCGCGCGGCGCTGACTGCAGCGCTTTCAGCTTCCAACTGAGTCGTTACCGTCGCTCCATGTCGCCACTTGTGTGCGTGGCGTTTTATTTTCTGCGTGTCTTGACAGAACTATATCGGTGGAGATTTCAGAACCGAGGTGGGAGGGAAAACGAGTTTTCGTTTCGCGGTTTCTCGGATATGCGCCCAACCTCGTCGTGTGTAGGAAAAAAAAAGAACAAAAACATCCTCGAAGAATTGCGTACTCGGAGCCAGACATTTCCTCCGCGAAAAATCTGCGCTCGGAAGACATCTCTGGCGCTGCCGAGTGTCGTGCATTGCGCCCGTTTCCAGTAACGCTTCCCTCTCTGGCGCAGCAAAACGCTACATGCAGTTAGCATTGCTCCGCTTATAGGCGTGACCGGCATTTGCGCTGGCACCATTTCTGTCTGGGAGAACGCGTTGCACTAGATGAGATGCATTTTTTTGTCACACGACGGCAAACGGGTATGACAGCGTTCTGTGTCAATTTCCCGTCTCCGTGCAACGCAGCATGATGCCAGACTACAGACGCAGTCTGCTCCGTGACCGGAGAAAGTGTATCCATCACCACCTTAGGGAAATGTTCGCGCTCTGAATTCCATCGACGGGTTTTGAACAGGTTTCGGAGAAGCACCTCGCGTGGCCAGATTGCAAATGCAGGCCGTTCCGTATACGCCACGGTAGCGTTCGCTTGATGCGTGCGTTCCGTTTGGGATGAGCAGCGGTTCAGCAGGGCGCCGGTCGTGCCGCGTAGGAAAAACTGGCGCCGGTCGCGGCGCCAGTTTTCGCAACGCCTTCCTGCGTGCGTTCACACTGCGAACGAGTCACGTGACGCTGTTACGCTCGGCGGTGACGTTGCGAATCCGTCTATGGCGCGACGCAGTTCCCTTGGCCACGCATGGAAGCAGGACTTTGTTATTGGCTATCGGCGCGACACATATATGCTTCCACTGACAGGCGGCGCCACTGTAGCGCAGATGTGTAACGACTTCCGCTATTCAGGCGCGTAGTACGCACCAGCGTGGGCTTGTGTAGGGCACGCATGTAATGCGAGTTCAAGATGACTGATGATCCCATAGCTTAGGCTGATAGAGCATATATGTCAAGAGCGGATACAAATGTGACAGGGGGCGCCATAGACGGGTCGGGTTCGCGGAGGAGGTTAGGAAGTTTTCGGGGATGAGGTGTCCTCAGCTGGCTCAGGAAGAGGGTTCATTGGAGGTCAGTGGGAACGCCTTTCTCCTAGCCGCCGCAGTGGCTTAGTGGTTATGGCGCTCGGCTGCTGACCCGAAAGACGCGGGCTCGATCCCGGCCACGACGGTCGAATTTCGATGGAGGCAAAATTCTGGAGGCCCGTGTACTGTGCGATGTCGGTGCACGTTGAAGAACCCCTGGAGGTGGCCGCAATTTCCGGAGCCCTTCACTACGGCGTCCCTCATAGCCCGAGTCGTTTTGGGACGTTAAACCCCATAAACCATAGACCAGGCTTTCTCCTGCAGTGGACGAAGTTAGGCAGATGATGATGATGCAGTGCGTTTTCGCTGAGCCGAGCTGACATGCTGACTACAGCAGCTGACAGGCTGAACAAACCGCACTGTCTTTGCCGTCAGTCACACTTGGCAGTGGGCGCGCTTCACTCTCTCATTGCTGTCATGACCACCCTGTCATGGGTCATGGTCATGGATACGTCTGCGCAACACTGCGCTTGGAGCCAGCCACTATTAAAAACCACTGTGCCGCTGCTGAAAACTCGTCTTAGAAGTAATGGGCCAGGAAGGTAGATTCGGGCAATGGCGTTATTTCTCGGACGTCGTGAAATCGCGTGCGACTGAACCTCCTTAAAACAAAATAACGGATTTAACGAAAAAAACTTAACTCCATTGTGTTGTGAATGCAGCTTTAGAACACGGTAAAATTTCTCCGCCAACTAGTGACGTCGTACTACAGCATTCTCCTCCCAGCCGGTTACTTTGGCAGGCGTGTTCGCTTTTAAACGATACGCGAATCTGTTCTGGGTTCATTCGGCGCAGCAGCAACCTCACTTGGTGCGACGCGACTTATCGTACTACAGTGGTTGGCACAGCGTCAACCTCATCGGTGTCGTAAATGCGCGAGTCGACGTCAGTGTCTCTTAACCTCCCGTCGCGCTCGTTTGCGCAGGAGTGTTACATACTTGCCGCATGCGCGTCGGCAGAACGTGACTCACGAAACGCTCTCTCCTCTTCCTGGCATGCTCCGAAACTAAGCTTGCGTTGCCTTCAACTTTATCTAGTTACGTTCGACGAACTGCCGTTACCACATCGCTCGGTTTCGACACTGGCGTCCCTTGGAGGGGCAGAGCGTCTCGCCACCCCGCGGAGACTGGATTGAGCAAAAGCGGCCCATCAGAGTCGTCGCTCACCTTTCTCATCTATTGCGTCGGCTGCGCGCTCGTTCGCCCCATGACCCCGCGTGACCTCTCCCTTTGAGCACCGACGGGGTCGTTGCCCCGCCGGGCGCCTTTCCCCTTAGGCGCGCGAGCCGGGTGCTGTCTGCCCTCCAGTTCTTGGTCTGTCGAGGGGCGGGGGGGGGGGGGGGGGGTGTAGCCGAAGCGCTGAAAGGCTGCTCACGGCCACCACCTGTCTCGTCTTCGGGCAATGCGAAAGGGTGCCGCGGCGTCAATCGGCGCACGCTTCGTCCGTCGCCTCCGACCTTCCTCTCTCGCTGGATGCGTGTGCAGGAAGCGCGCTTTCCGCGCCGACCTGCTCCCCACTCCCAGTGTGCGGCGTCGGGCGTACCCTCCTATCTGGCCCTGCGCCCTTTCCATCCGTTTTGAGCGCTGCGACGCAGGCAGGCAGCCGGAGGAGCCGTCTCATGAATGGCAGTGCCGTAACTTCTGACGACACGCTCGTGACGAGCGCGCGCTGGGGGCTGCGTACTCTCTCCGAATTCTTGCGGCAGTGTCTCGTGATTCTTTCGTACTCCATACGCGGACACTCCTCGCCTCGAGTCGCAGCATGCAGCGCCCGTTGACGTGCCCCCATTTTTTCTTTATTTTTCCCTGAGCGTCTGGAGCAGGCCTCTTCTGTGTCTGCGACTGGCGAGGCACCAACGGGGTCCCCTCGTGCAACCGGGCACCACAGCGGTCCCCCCCCGCTGCCGCCGCCGCCTAATTGAGCAGAGGCGGAAACGCGAATTACACCAGCGCCGAGTGGCGCTGCGCAGGCAGTCTCTCTCTTCCTCGGCTTGTATCTCTCTCGCGTTGGCTGACGAGGCGGCGGCCTGCATACAGCCTGCGCGGCGCCGGCTGGCTGCTCGGGATCTCTGACCGCCCTTTCCGCTTCCCGTCTCCTCTCTAATGGTTTCTTCGCTTTGGGCGCTACGAATGGGGAGAGGAGGAATTTTATAGTGGAACTTACGGTCGGCACAGTTTAATCCTGCCCGTTACGAAAACACCGCATGAAAAATCCGGACAGGCCCTCTGGTGGTTAGCGGATTGTGGCGCCGGCTACGAGCCTAGCGGGCAGCTGCTGGTGGCGTGTTTTTCAGCTCTTGTTTTTTCTGTACGATTTGAGCAGCTTTGCATGATTCGTCCGAACACTGCAAGTTGCGCGACAATCTGCTAGCTAACCTACTAACTTTGGCCCAATCAGAATGTCGATACGTAGAACTAGGGTCCCTAGAAATATTTCTAGGGACCCTAGTGGAACCTAGGCGCAGTTACTCGGCTAGTGTGGCTGGAGGTATGATCAAAGAGGTCTGGCACAGAGGGCGCCCTTCGCGCTGAATGACGTCGGCGCAGTAGATGCCGTCCCAGTGGGCTGGGCACTTGTCGGTGATCCTAGAAGGCAGGCCTCGCCCATGCTGCTCCTGGAGCGGGTGCTGCAATGGAACGGGAAAGGGGATAGGAACGTGTTGTCACTGTCGCGCCTTTGTGGCTGTTTTCCTGTACGTCCGCGGCAGGTGTTTGAACTTGCGGCTGACAAATATATGAGGTATACCACAGCGTTACGAAACCAATCTGATCCACGTACCTAAGTCGTGGCTGCGCGCAGACCTTGAATAGGACTTTGCGGTCACCGTCGGCTGGGTTGAATTGGCTGAATACGTTTAACGTTCGAGGTATCGGGCGAGACCGGTTTTTATGCAGTGTCGCAACTGCTTCTCGCGCTTCGCTTCTAATTATCGCCGCCTTTTTCCTACTTTGTCTAGGCGCGCCGCATATTTTAAGCTTTTTTTCTCTCTCTTTGCCTGGAGACTAACTTTGTCTGGGCCTTTACCTGGTGTCTGTTGAAAGTCCTGCTTTCAGTGCCTGGATGTATGGTTTACGTTAAGGCTGTAGGTTCGGGCCGATAACTTCGTGGTTAGCTGTCTTTTTTTTTTCACTATTTGAGCAGGGACAACTTGACAAGTATCAATACGTGAGCGAGTTGGTAGGTTTACTTCGGTCTACACTGCTTGAGAACTAACCAAGTTGCAGAGGAATGCGCTTCGCAGCGCGCATAAATTCTTCCCTTTTCCTTATTTCCGAGTCCAGCGCCAGCTGTATGGACTAATTTTGAGCCGAAAAACTGGTTGTCGTTGTTGGCGTGGTCCGAATAATAATAATAATTGGTTTTGGTGGAAAGTAAATGGCGCAGTATCTGTCTCATATACCGTTGGACACCTGAACCGCGCCGTAAGGCAAGGGATAAAGGAGGGAGTGAAAGACGAAAGGAAGAAGAGGTGCCGTAGTGGAGGGCTCCGGAATAATTTCGACCATTTGGGGATCTTTAGCGTGCACTGACATCGCACAGCACACGGGCGCTTTAGCGTTTTTCCTCCATAAAAACGCAGCCGCCCCGGTCGGGTTCGAACCTGGGAACTCCGGATCGGTAGTCGAGCGCCCTAACCACTGAGCCACCGCGGCGGGTTGGCGTGGTCCGAAGTTCCGATATTTAGAATACGTGAACTTCTATGGGGGCCAGTAGCGTTAGAGCTAAAGCTTGTCGCAGCTTGCTCATGCTAAGCGTTGCAGGAAGGAGCGGTTTAGTATCAGGTTAGCGAGCGAAAGAAGTCGCGCCATAGCCAAAGAGGGCGTGGCGACTATGGCTGTGGCATAGGACAGGAACTGGATGTGGCGCCGCTAGTGAGCTCTCGCGATGTCGCTGGTTCGACCCGCGGTTGCGGCGAGCGTGTTTCGGTGGAGGTTTATCACGCACAAACGCTCGTGCACCGGGACTTCGGGATGATTTGCGATCGCCCTGATGATCGTTTTTCGAAGCTGTGCCTCCCACGTGGGACGAAATAACGGGCCTGTATAGCTGTCCCGCCCCGAGGAAGGCATCCATTTCGTCGGGTGCCAGTGACTATAGCTTTTCATGTCAACTTTAGGCCGGAAGTGCTGATTTAAGAGACTGCCATGCCCTCCTTTTCCTTTAATTTCTTTTTGTGCTTCCCATGCCGAGCGGTGCAGCAAGCGGCAAAAATGTTTCGCTATGTAACTGCACATTCTGTTGTATGGTTCGACTGTCCCGGATCGCACACGTCTGGCATTTACGATCCCTTTCCGGCGCAGCTGGCAGGGGATTCTTCGCCGTTTCACGGCTTCCGCCCATTCAGGATTATCACTGGCCTAGCATGAGCCCCGCTTTATTCAGACAAGCCTGCGGCTGCGCAGCGGTCGTTAGCGCGGGCGGATGTACATTGTCGTCGCCACGTGTGCACACACATTATCGACATCCCTGCAGTGTCGCTGCATTGGTATCTGTGTGCTTTCAGACTGCATATCTGACCACAGGTTGCGCAGTCACCTTTACTTCGCACTGCCACCAGGTCAACGCAAGGAGACTGTTAGGGGCCGGTTTTCAGCTTCTTGTGATAGCCCTTGTCGTAATCAGTGATGAATGTGGAACTTTTGGCAGCTGCGGCTTCAACTTTGAAGAACGCGTGCGAGATGGTTGTGCAGAGCAAGTTTGCTCTGCCTGGAGACGGGAACGCGGACGCCACGCTGTCCCGCGTTTGGTGGTTTAGTTGCGTTATTCTATATATAGTCCAGCCTTTAAATATCGCGACGGCCAGCGGCCTTCGGAAATAGCTGTCGCGTCGCCGAAGATATTGAAGAACTGACAAAAAGGAGCGGCCGCGTAAGTAAAAGATATATATACAGTAGTGGCCACAGTGTGTGTGCAAATCGTAGTATTCTCACTTTCCCTACCGCCAGTCAACTTCTCCCCCCACTGCTTTAACCCTCACGGTCTCCCAACTCATCGCCTCATCTTACACTTCAGCCTCGTTTTCCGCACTACACCACCTGTTGCCTCTTCCCTAAGTGCTCCGAGCTTCCCGGGTTTCAGGCGTTTCTTCGTTGTTCCTACAGGGCTGGAGGGACTTGCGCGGGATCAGAGTACGCTTCATCATTCCCTCTCTAGACTGTAGCGGCGAGGCGTTTCATCAAATATCGCCGCGATCGCTTGGCCCCCATTCATCCAACTCCAGCCTCGGAAGTGTAGGCCGCTGCCCTCGGCCCCGCATGTACTATCGCGCTCAATATGAGTTGCAACGCGCCGTCATGGACCGGAGCTGGCTCCCTCGTCTGCATCGTCCAACAATCGCTCGGAATTCTGGGAAGAACTGCCATTCCAGGAAACGACCACACTCCCTCTCAGGAAACAGCTTAGTATAACTGAAATGCATTCTGTTTGACTGCGGTATTCTACTGCATCCCAACTACCATCGATAAGTTCGTTATATATATCCCCTGTTATTGGCCCAATTAAGAATTCAAGACTAAATATTTGAAACTGAATTCAATTTCATGCAAGCAAATTCCGCATGAAAAATTGAATTCTGTTTCAAATATTTCGTCTCGACTTCTTAATTGGCCCAATAACAGGAGATATATAACGAACTTATCGATGGTAGCTGGGATGCAGTAGAATACCGCAGTCAAACAGAATGCATTTCAGTTATACTAAGCCGTTTCCTGAGAGGGAGTGTGGTCGTTTCCTGGAATGGCAGTTCTTCCCAGAATTCCGAGCGATTGTTGGAGGATGCTGACGAGGGAGCCAGCTCCGGTCGATGACGGCGCGTTGCAACTCGTATTGAGCGCGATAGTACGTCACGGCGGAGCTCGGCGTTGTCTTCGTCGACTCTTCTCTGCAGCTGCGTCGCTGCCGCGCTAGCAGCAGCAGCAAAAATCGTGGCGGGAGCAAGCACCGTTCGCGCGCGCACACACGCATTTCGTCGCGTGCTTTCCTTTCCCCAGTTTTCTCCCCCCTTCATGTTGCGCAGCTGCAGCGCGGCCAGTCTTAGTTCTTCTGTTCCGCCGGTAGGCGTCCATACCGGCTGTCTGTCTGTTTTCTTTTTTTTCCCCACCGCGACAAGTGCCAGACGCACCTGGCCTGACTCTTCGGAAGCTGCTGTTTGTTACGCCGGGCCTTTGGCCCCGGCGCGCGAAAGGGCGGCGTTAATGGCAATCTGCGTCGCTCTTTTAGCTACGTACTCCATCTCACGAGTTGGTTGGAGCGCTGTGAAGGCTGCGGCGATCTGAACCGACCAGGACGGCGTGCCCTGCGAAACGTGTTCCTACTGTCCCTTACCCCCGCCACCGGTGGCTCCATCCATGGGATGGAAAGAGCACCACTGTCCAGCTGCAATCCTCCGCAGTGCGGTGTTCGTGCGGACTTGTTGTGCAACTTCAACCAGAGAATGAAACGCTCGCTGTACTTTCAAAACACCATCCACGAACTAGCTTTTCAATTACTGCAATGACGTTTTGAAAAAAAGAAGTGTCACGACACTGCTCAAATATTTTGAGGGACTATTTGTTGTCTTCCTTGGCCCTGATCGGACGACAGAGCTCTACCTTTCACAGTGCTGCGACCAACTTTTGAGATGAAGTTTAAATATGCCTTCCTCTGTTTGCTCTTATTTATTTATTGCACTCGCCGTCGTTCGCTTTCCGCGTGCACCAAACGCAAATACTATACAAAAGTAAGAAAACAGTAATGGAGTAAAAGGGGCTGATTGATTGATAAAAGGGTGTGCGCTAGAGGACAGCTTACTCCCTTTCTTACTCCGTTATGCTTGGAGTGTAGCTGTCTACAGCCTGCCAGCGTGACGTCAACAGTTAACGCCACGTAGACCCCGGAACGACAGCTCCCTTGCGGAGTGGGCTCGGTATATAGCTGTCGTTCGCAGCCACCTGGGAGAGTTCGGAAGATCTGTTTCTCACTTTCTGTCCTCGTTTGCGCTGTCGTATTTCGCTTTTTTTCCCCTCCCCATTCAGAGCAGCAGCAGCAGCAGCAGCCAGGGCACACTGACCAAACCAGCGCCACCCGAAATTAGTCCTTTCCGCGATACTTCGCGAACTCTGCGAAGTTGTTGCCTTATATTGGCTATAGGCGACCGTCAATCAGCGTGACGTTTTCGACGTCGACTCCCGCTGCGCGGCGTATATATAGGGCCACGTTCCCGTATACAATCTGTATCAATTTCACCGCCGTTCTGTGTGTCTCGGACACGCGAACCCGTTTCGAAATAGCCGTTTCGCAACGCTCGGCGCTCAATTCACAAAGGCTCGCCGCCTTGCTGTTCTGCTGGCCTTAACGTAGACGGACACTGTCCAATTAATCACTGAAGCTCATTATTTGTCTTTTGTCTAGCAGCACAGTTTCATTGGAATCCCCTGTTTCGTATCGTGTTGCTTCCCGTGCGACAGCTGCCCCCACCCCACTTCCGTGCGCTGATATCGGACCATGTATAGCGCACCCAAGCTCTCCCTTAATTCGCTTGTAAGCTCGTGCATCTTCGGTAGTAGATGCGCCTCCGTTACTTCTGAATCGTTTCTTTTATTAGACACGCTGTCTAGCCACTCTTTCAGTTCCTACACCCATTTTAGGAACATTTTATCGCGAACTATACTGACACCATGCACGCAGCAAGCGCAGCTGTACAACGCAACAACGTACGCGTGGCGGTCTAAATAATTGTTTTTTTTTTTTGGGGGGGGGGGGCGAAAGGAAATGGCGCAGTATCTGTCTCATATATCGTTGGACACCTGAACCACGCCGTAAGAGAAGGGGTTAAGGAGGGAGTGAAAGAAGAAAGGAAGAAAGGGGTGCCGTAGCGGAGGGCTCCGGAATAATTTCGACCACCTGGGGATCTTTAACGTGCACTGACATCGCACAGCACACGGGCGCCTTAGCGTTTTGCCTCCACAAAAACGATCTTGAAATTTATTTTCTCAAGGACGCTCTCCGCTCATTTTACGTCCCGTACGAGGTGCGCGCTTAATCCGACAAACTCGCGCGAACTGATCTGCGCTACCTTGTACGCGTCTGTCCTTAGCCTGCGGCGTCAGCGTCTAGTTACACATTAATGCGGCAGTTGTTGGGAGCTGGAGCGTGCCCCTCGTTTGAGGACTGCATTGGGCGCAATGCAGCTCGTTGTCTTTACTCTTCACTCGTGCTGCCTTCTTTGCAACCGGTCTCACCTCGAACAGCCGCAACGCGACTGTTCACCGCACTGACCGCCGTACTCTTCCGTTCTGGAACTTCTTAATGACGTACCAGTACGTCAGCGTTCAAAGAGTGACGCTTTGCTCTCTGCGCTTGACGTACTCACAAAACTTTTACTGGAGAAATAAAATGAAAATTGGAAAATTAGTTTTCGAGGAAAATAAATGGCGCGGTAACTGTCTCGCATCTCGGCGGACACCCGAACCGCGCCGTAAGGAAAGGGAGGAAGGTGGGAGTGAAATAAGAAAGGAACAAAGAGGTGCAGCACTGGAGGACACGGGAATAATTTCGACCACCTGGGGTACGTTCTTTAACGTGCACTGTCATCACACAGCACACGGGCGCCTTTTTCGCTTCGCCGCCATCGAAACTCGGCCGCCGCGGCCGGGTTCGAACCCGGGAGCTCCGGCCCAGCGCCCTACCGAGTCACTAGAGAACAGCAGAAAACGTTTTCCAGAAATGTACACGAGCCATCTTACAGAACACCAGCTTTTGAAGTCATCATGCAATGTTTAGTTTTAATTGTTTTATTCTTTCTTAGTGAGGCAGTTTTAGTTTTTATCGCTTATCAACGGCTAACACTTTAAATCGCGTTCAACGTCATTACCAGCATCAGCCTGTCCTCCAGGGCCAAGATCACGGCTAAACCGTGGCACCTTGCAAAAGTAAGGGTGAAAATCAGGCTACTGGGCTATAGCTGTCCACCCTCACGTCTTCTCCTTTTATTGTTTTTAGACTCCTGGAACTGCACACCACTGTCTGTAAAGAGTAGAGTTCTTTACAAGGTTCACCTCCATGGTATTGCCTCATGCACACCGAATGCACGGAGTATTTGGTCAAGATGTCCTTGCTGCATTAAAATGACACAATCGATTCAGTACCGTAGGGCTCTGCGTTTCCAACGCTACACGTCGGGCATGCATCCAGGGTAGTCACTGCACAGGTTTTGCCGTAGCAGTAGTAGACACACGCTCGTAAGCAAGCCCCGGCGCGGCGTCTGTTTGCAGCACTGTTGGCGTCGGCGGCATTGCATGAACGGCTGACTGCGCACACAATGCTCATTGTCCTCTGTCTCTGCAGTGCCCGCTTGTGAGCGACTCTCCCCCCCCCTCTCCGCCTCTCTACTGGTTACTGTGACTGTCAGCAGTAAACACGCTCACCTGGCCGCCGTCTACCCCTTCCCTTCTGGGGTATGCAAGTGACGTGCACTATAGTGAAATAATTTCCCGGTACTACTTGGTACAGTCGCCCATCTGATGTTCGGTCGTGCACCAGTTGATGCTTTGGTGAGCAACGTCGAATATACGGGGGTATCGTGAAAGTTGCACATCGTTATGATGAAGCGATTTGTACCGAAATGATGGATATAGCGAAGGAATGACGATTCCCCCATGGCAAGCTCTGTCAACACGGGCTATAACGAAACTACTGCTGTAACGAAGTAATCGCCGTACCCCTTCAACTTCGTTATAGCGAGGTTCAACTGTGTATATACCTGTGAGCCGGAGCGTTCAGCGGGATGAGAAAATGAGGTGTTCCTTAATTTTCGGTCGTTCGTGGTTCACAGCCGTCTAGGTTGCACGAGCGGAGCTGTTTCGCTCGACCGCGTGTCGCCGACGCTGAGGCCTCTTCAGCGTCCTTTTCCGCGTTCTTCATAGACCTGCAGCTCTTTCGGCTCTGTTTCCGCCGAGGGTTCAGATTTCAGTGTGGCAGATTATAGCCACCTTCCCCCAATCTTAACGCCTTGTCCTGGTTGTCTGATAACTGTCGGGAAACAAGAGCTTTTTCCTCCTGAAGGCGCTTCTATTTACTTTCTCTTTCCAGCACTCCAGCATATCATGGAGGCTGCACGTGAACCCTCACTGCTCTGTTCACGTGGCTGTGATAACTAGCGGCCTCCGCACCCGGGCGCAGAGCAAGCGCTGGGCTGCGCAAGGTTCGGCGGACGTGTTTGAAAGCACTCGACAGTCGGGTTACACGCTTGCCCGCTGCACTGGCTCAGCGGCTATACGGTGTGCGTGGTTGTGGGTTCGATCCCGGCTGTGTCGGCCGAATTTTAATGGCGGCGCACCAACAACACCCATTGACGCCACAGTTCCGGGGTCACGTGTTCACCTTGTGATCCATTACTTATTAATAGCAGATGCAATTCGCTCTCATATCTCGTCTTTGCAGCTTCTTACGTGATCGGCAAAAAATCCACCTGTAGCTGTGCACTGCAGTCGCTGGATTTCCCTACACGAGGCGCCCCCGTCGCGAGCCCTTCCGATCGGGGCTCTGCCGCTTAGTCGCGCGCGCCCTTCGTACATACCCGTATATAGTGTTTTCGCTCGGCGCTGTTTGCCAGCGTTCGTTAATTATAGCGGAGCCGAAGCAGCTGCGCCGGCTTTGCGCAGCTGCGCGCTGTCGACTGTTTTCTTTTCTTCTTTTTTTTGCGCTGCTCTTGCGCTGTCGCGGTGTTGTTTGCCGGATGTGGCGCATGCTGTCGCGTGGCGTGCTCTGTGGGGTCTGGGCGTTATTAAACGGGCCTTGGGTGTCGCCGGTACAGCGTGCGATAGCGTATCAACGACCTCGCTTTTCCTGTGCTCATCATCGGCGCCACAATGGCGTCCCTGCCTCGCTTGGAGAACAGTTTTGCAAACGAGGAAACTCCAGTTCGTGTCCCGCCGAGCGTGCGTGTGTGCACCTGCAGTTCTTAAATGCCGCCCCCCCCCCCCCCCTCCATTGTGCCGTCTGCGTGATTTCCGGGGCCCAGGCTTGTTTGTTTCGTCGCTTTCACTCTTTCTCGGTTTCTCATGAATAAATTACCTTATAGGGCCTTGGCATGCTTATTAACCATCCTCGAAGGCAGTCACGTCGAAGCGCAAGCACACTCGAAGAGAGTGCTAGTGGGAGTAAATTCCAATTTTCAGTTAGCGTGCGCCTGTCCTCAGACCTACGCATGCCGGGTCCGTGATAGCGGTAGCGCACTCGCTATTGTGAGAGTAAGCACATTGCAAGAACTCTCTCGGCGTGATAAACAAAGAAAAAGTTACACTAGGTAAAATCGCTGAAGGCTGTTCGGTTTCGAATGGGGGTGGTGGATGGTAGGGGGCTGACGTAGTCCGTTTAGGGACACTTCTGTGCAGTTACCCCTGTATTCCGATGTTCCTTTTTTTTTTTTTGATCAGTGAGGCGTCATATTCGTCGCCAGATCTGTCTTGTACATCCGTTCTGCAGTGGTGGCCCTGCTATTGCAACGCTTCTTTTCAAGATGGCTGCGCATCCTGTCCATTTGAGCCTCGTGCTAGGTTACACGGACCAGTCAGTGCACCGTCCGGCGCTGTGCGTAGTGTGCTACCTATAGCGCGCTTCAGATGAACCCGCATCAAACGACACCGGTGCACCTCCTTGCTGCGCACTCTGGATTGCGTCCCCGCGGAGTGCACGTGCACCCGCAGCGGCCACGCGGAGGCCCTGTTAGCAACGTCCTTTCGCATCCGGTGGACTGTCCTTTCCCGTGCGACCGGACAGCCACGGGCTCCTTCCGTTCGGCGCCGGCTCTTTTCTCGTCACGCGCCTGCTGCTACGGGAGACGATCGCGACTCCCCTACGCCGACGCCTCCCCTTTCTTTTCTGGAAGCGCGTACGTGAGCCGTCCGGCATGCCGCTGCCGTCACCGCCGCAAGCACGTGCTTCGAGCCCAGCAGAATCCGGCGGCGGCAGAGATATTCGGTTACTCCGCGGCGAGAGTGAGGGGCCGCTCCAAAGTGCGCCTCGGCGACGTGCTCGCGTCCCCTTATCGGGGAGGAGGTGGTTCCCCGTCTCGTCGCCTCCGTGGCCTTCGCGCCGCATGCTGATGAGCGGCGGCACGAGCTGTTTGTCTTGTCCGGAGGCGGGGGAGGATGTACACAGGAGCACGCGCTGATAGCGAGATACTCCGGCTTCCATGTTTGCTCTTCCCGTTGTCACCTCTCCCCCCTCCTCCTGCTTCGCGAGACGCTCTATCTTTGGCCGCGGAGATTAGCGGTTCGTGCTGTGTTTTTGCTGCCGACGGCGCTGGTCCTGCGGTTGTTGCCTTCTCTTTTGCTCTCCGGCATCTGAGTCAAGTGGCCGAGCTGCCCCGGAGAACTGAGATTCTGGACTTTTATTTTCGGCTGTCGTGAAGCGCGGAACGTCCTTCTTTTATCATTTGCTTAGCAAACATGGGGTTGGGGAGGGATGTACCCGCGGCTTCCATTGTGGCGGTGATACTGCAGAGACGCGTTGCCATGAAGCCCCATTACGCCGTAACTTTAACTACGGTTGAACCTCGTTATAACGAAAAGTCTCTTCGTAGTAGCCGTAGCTTCATTATAGCCCGTTGTCGCGACTCCGGATGTAGGGCCGGAGCCGAAGGTAGTGAAGACCGGCTCGGCGTTGAAAGACCACGGAGAAGAGGAGCTCTCGTAACAGAACGAATTTATTTTCGTCTTACATGTTGCAATCTTAGCGAGATTCAGAAGAAAATAAATTCGTTCTGTTACGAGAGCTCCTCTTCTCCGTGGTCTTTCAACGCCGAGCCGGTCTTCACTACCTTCGGCTCCGGCCCTACATCCGGAGTCGCGACAACTACCTTCGGCTCCGGCCCTACATCCGGAGTCGCGACACCGTGTTGAGAGCTTCCAAGGAGAATAGTCATTCCTTCGTTATATCCATTATTTGGTTATAGACCGTTTCGTTGTAACGAGGTTACATGCTTACGTCGTGCTCGTTGGCCTGCTCGAACATCTTGAGGAGCGTTTTTCTTAGCACTGCAAGAACCTCGGTGGAAAGCCATGGTCGGTGTGCTGGTTCAGTGACTCGTCTACATTCATTCGGTAGCGTCTGCGGAGAATGAGTGACCACGTGTAGGCGCTATCATTATTAAGGGTGGACTTCATGTAGCCCCCGACAGCCGACTTTTCCCGCTGTACATGTCTCTTCATAACGTGACAGCTGTCACGGGAAGGGGAGAGGGGGGGGGGGGGGGGGGGGGGGGCTTACGCGACTCGTGCTTCCCACAGCTGCGGAACATGCTGGACTCCGTGTCGCTCGTTTTCCGAACATCTGCACTCCGGAGATTAGTTATATTTTTGTATGCCTTAATTCGAACTAATTAAAACGTAGGGATAGCTCAATTCTGTTCAGAACGCACGTGGACTCTGTGGCTGCGGCTCTGCGCGCCTTTAGACAAGTCTGTCACAGCGGCGAATGCCGGTTTGGGTACAAAGTGAACGAGACTTGCCACGAAAAAAGGAAAGCTAGCGTAATGTATTAACTCTCTCCCGTGCGACGTTATATCAAGCGGCGACTTTTTCTTTATTTTAAAATGGTCGTTTTCCTCCGGTTTTTTTCCACGTATATATGAATAGCGCCTCGGGACACGTGGCTACTTCTTCTTTATTTTCCAATGGTTGTTTTCCTCCGTTTTTTTTTTCACGTATATATGAATAGCGCCCCGGAACACGTGGCGTGTTCAGAGCAAAACTAAACAGAAAGCAGAGGATGGAGGGACTGCCGCACTGTGGCGCCCGCTGCGGTGGCAAAGTTAACGGTCGTTGATAGAGGCGGATCCCGGGATGAGCTTGTCCATTCGGCCCCGAATGCGGACTCGCTTCAAAGCGCCTTTGTGCGCTGACTCATTCCTTTGTGCACGCAAAGGGAAGCCGATTGGCATCGGAAGCGACCCACAAAAATCACACCGGTCTGCCATAACTTCCATTACTTACTTTCATTCCTTTACTTACTTCCATTACTTCCATTTACGTCTTCGAATGATAGCCTCTGAAACGTTGTCAGTACATCGTCTGAACTGGGAATTAAGGTGACCTTGGGGCGGTGATGAAACTTAACCTAGACACGGTTGCTGAAACATTCCAGGACGAGTGTTACGTGGTGTAGTTAAGTTGCGCACATTAATTTCATGGAAAATTTTCTTGTGTATGCGGTTACAGATCAGTACGAGAATTGTTAGACAGGAACTCGGGCTAAACTGTCCAATCGTGCCTACGTTGGTGTCCCCGGTGGGACACAGAAGAGAGAGGTGGGACGGCAGTGGCTTTCAATAAACGGCATGTTCCAATATGTCTAGGGCGAGAACGCATTTGCCCAGCCAAGGACGGGTGATGAGGTTACCCGACCTCTTTTACAACTTTTAATGTTAGCCATTTATAAATCTTGTTTTTGCTCTGAATACTGGGTAGAAGGAAATACCTTTTCAAGCTTTCTACACCGCCATAAGATTTTATCTGTAAAAATCTGCATAAAACAATTCCTGATACCTTGAGCCATAGCCTTGGTTGCTTATGCGCCATTAAACCCAACACAACACGCATATAACTCTTCCGTCCCACTCTCAGTAACATGGCGGGCTGAAAACTTCGCTCATGCATGCCAAAGTGGCTCGTGGGGCCAGTCTTGTGTGGTGTGTGGCAACTGTGTAGTGAGCATTCGTAATTGACTGATTTTGTTTTCCTTTCTTGCTCCTTGGCCAGGCGTGGGGCTGGCGTGGCGCAAGCTGGGCCAGACGTCCAAGCCGACTGTTGAGATCAAGGCGGAGGGCGACGACTGGTCCATCAAGACCCACACCATGCTCAAGACGACCGAGCTCAAGTTCACGCTCGGCAAGGAGTTCGAGGAGGACCGCATGGACGGGACCAAGGTCAAGGTGCGCGACCCCTTCCTCCGGCTCTGGTTAGGGACGGTGCGAAGCCCGTTGGGCGCCGAAAGCACAGCGCAGAGACTTTCCGCGCACTACAAGTGGCATATTGAACACATTTAGCATAGCGCGTACCGCCACTGCACGCGCGCTGATTGGCGCTGATGCGGCAGACGTACGCGCTGTTGCCGGGACCGTGGCGCCATCTGTCGCCCTCGGGGCGATTTGAGCATGCGCAGTGGCGGCTCGTGGTAAACTGGAAGCGGTATCGGTACGCGCTATGCTAAATGTATCTATTACTTCGCAAGATGACAAGCGAGGAACGGCAGTGACTCTTGGAAGTGTGCTTGTCTTGACACAATGTTAGCCGCATTGGCCGAAGTATTTCGTCACAGGCTGCGGTCGCAGGGTGGACAGCTTGTGAATGGATTCTCCCACAGTGCATCAGACTTGCTTCAATTTTTTGAGGCGTAAGAACAGAGAAGGCACCTCTGTCCGCGCATATACCTTCTAAGTCTGCGCACCGGTGCTCATTTTCCTGATCTGTGGAAGCTGCTGTCCAGACTATGAAAAATAACACATCATTGCTTCGGGCTCCGGGAACTCGCTTCTGTCGAAGTCGCGCAGTTTATCGTGTCCTGCTCTTAGCTTGGAACAAGACTACCGACGTCTGGACAGGGGTAGTCAGTTTTTGTCCATTTATCTCTTCTTCCCTCTTGGCCTAACTGGGCTCTTCCCTCATTCTCATTCAAGTTCTAATTCTCGCCAGACATTGAGACAACTCGGAAGAGTGATGGAGCGGTCTAGTTGGTTCACATCTACGTCATCTCCGGAAGCTGTGCAATCAACACGTACAGACAGCCGAGGACGAGCGCTCGTTCTTGTCTCTCTCGCTCTCTTTTTGTGTCCGTGTTGATTACAGCGCTTCCGGAAACTGAGACAGTAGACACCGTTAGTACACCGTGTGTCGTGTTGCACCGTTATCGGAGTACCGGGATCACGCGCGCTGTCAGTGCGCATGCGCAGACAGGCTTGAGGGCGCCAGGTGGCGCCAGGCATTCGGAAGCTGTAGGGTGCTAGGCAGCTGCGCGCGCGCCTGCCGCATCGGGACCAATCAGCGCGTGCTCGCTGGCAGTGGGCGGGCTCCCGGTACTCCGTAAGTGGTAACGGTAGCACGGTATGCTAAAGGGGTCCATAGTATCTGTGCAGCAGTCGGGCGAAAGCGCGGGTTCCGCAGCGAAAGGCTTCCGCCGCTGTTGGGCTCCACTCGCGAATGCCAGTATTTCTGGCCGCCGCTCGTCCTGGCCGCCGGGCGCTGCGCTGCGTATTTATAGCGCTTCCCGAATCACTGCTCAGGTGCACGACTGCGCGGCGCACTGCGAGAGTGTCCGCCGGCGAGTTAAATGACCCCCCCCCCCCCCCTTCAGAGTTTCTTGATGCTAGAGTCGGCCCGGATGGCCAGCGTTGTTCGAGCTCGTTTCTTGCCGAAAGCGCTGCGCCATCATCTAAAAAGCGCTTCAGAGTGGTGCGTTTTAAGACTAATTAGCCGTATCAGTGGCGAAGTTGCGACGGAACGTTTGAAGAGATGGTTAGCGCTCGCTGTTTCGCCTGAAAATGTCTGTTTTTTCTGATTCTTCCAGCTTTACGAAACCGTCGCTTTCCCACTGCTGTGCTCATCGTTCATTACGAATATTACTTTCGTTGACGAGAGCTCTGTAGATGCGGTGCAGCAGATGATCTGAGTAGCCGTGTTATTGCAGTTTAACCTTGCATATAGGTTCCCGCCTTTTCGAGGACTGCGATATTGTTTGCTGATGTTCATCACTATGGTGACGTTTATAGCCTCTTCGAAGGTCCAAACGAAAGTTCTTTAAAAAACGGTCAGTTTTTCCAAACTTCTTTTTCTTCTGTTCTCAGTTCTTAAAGGCCACAAAATCTGCAGATTGTTGGAACAGGGACAGTGCACTGCGCCAGTGCAGGGCGTGGAAAGAGTGAACAAACGCAGCTGTTTTCGTTTGGGTCGCTTATCTCTGCAGTGCGCATGCGCCAGCAGTAACCGTTGAGGACTCTGCGAGTTCCATTTGCTTTTATGGCACTTGTGCAGGGTCGTGCACTTCCAAAGAAAGCGCTGAAGCTCGTAATGGTGTTAATTTGCGGCCCGACAGCGCGTCAGACGAGTGTGACGTCCACATTGTTCCACACGTGCGAATATCGCGAAAACCATGGCAGCTCCCCCACACTGTCCGCGTCTGCTCGTTATAGTTCGCCAGTAGCATTCAACATGGAGCACATGCGTGACTGCCGGAGAACCACGGGATTAAAGGAAAGCACGGCTACAAACGTATATACGTGCACCACCTGACGTATGTTACGCTTCAGCGAGCTTAATCTCTGTTTCTATACTGTGCTATATATCTATATGCTCTGCCTATCGCTACAGGCGGACGGGGCCTGTCAGCATCTCTTCTCGGCATCTCTTCCTGCCTCCGTCACTTCTTTCGTCGTCCGTCTTGTATCTCCCGCGGCATTGCCCGAGGCAGAAGCGGCGACTGCCATGATCGGCCGCTTTCATGGCAACTCCTTCTAGCTGGAGCAACTCCTTCGCTCTAGTGCCGCAGTCTTTATTAAATTTTAGCGACTGCCGGCCATCGATGTCGACTCCGGACAAATGTCGCAACTGCTTGACGGCGCACCTGGTCATCTGGAGTCTGTGCGTAAATGGTCGTTGCGTGCGCTCGCCCGCGTCGTCGCGGGACAGCGCAATCGTCCGTGGCCTCGTTGGCTCGGGACGCGCGGCAAATGCCGATGGTCAGCACTTTCCTCCGCAACGGCTGCCTCGTGGCCCGTTGATTTCTTTTGTTTTCCGCCCCCTCGGCCGCTTCCTGTGTATCGAATGTTTTTCCTGCCGGCTGCGATATTCCGCTGCAAAAAATGCCGAAAGCCTTGCCTAGCTGTGACTTGAGTGTCGCGGGAACTGACGCTGTGCACAAAAAGTGAGAGCCATAGGCGTGCGTAGGATTCTACATTTGGGGGAGCAAAGTTTCGCCGCAGCGCACATATAACGGATGGCTGTAAAAAAATTATTGCGATGGGATTGAATTGCACAATGTACAAAATGTTATTCAGCGTTAGTTTCTGCTTTCATGTGCAACATCGGCAGAGGGAGGCAGTCCCTGCGCCGCTGACGCGTAAGTGTAACAACGCGCTTCCGACGGATTTTCCATTCTCTCTTGCTGTGCGATGTCAGTGCACGTTAAAGATCCCCAGGTGGTCGAAATTATTCCGGAGCCCTCCACTACGGCACCTCCTCTTCCTTTCTTCTTTCACTCCCCCCTTTATCCCTTCCCTTACGGCGCGCTTCAGGTATCCACCGAGATAAGTGAGACAGATACTGCGCCATTTCCTTTCCCCCCAAAACCAATTAATATTATTATTATTAAACCACCGAAAATATGCGACACATCTTTTTTTTTGTTAACTGCAACAGAGAACCTGAAAATAGTGCCTCAAAGTGACCCGGCAAGTGGACAGTTTTTGGAACGCAACATCACGTGTCCTTGGCCGCCAGTATCGTCAAAAAACCTCCATGGCACTGTAAACGATGACGGCACAGGCCAGACAGAGTAAAGGTATTGGCAGGCTTGGTGCCTGTTACATGATTATGGGTGGCGGCCAACCCCCCCCCCCCCCCCCCCCCCCCTCCACCGTGCGCACGCCTATGGTCAGTCCATTGAAAACATACGATACAGCTGTGCGGAACTCAGTGTGTTTTAATTTTTTTTAGACGTTCATACTGCGCTGTTTTACTGTCGGTGTCGTCTTTGCTGGAGGGACACTGGGGGCATTCTCCGCTACTCGCGTGTTGGTTGCCGCGTGGCTAAGTGCCGTCGAGGTGCACCTCTCGAAAAGTGATCGACACAAAGCCCGCTGCTATCGGCAGTGTCCGCTACTCGTGAGAGCCGTTCCGTCATGCGCTCATTCCCCACTCCCGCCCAGTGTGAAAAACCTCGTGTTTAAGTTTGACGAGCGAAAATGGGATTCAATGAAGCCACAAGCACTAGAAAGAGAGTGGGTGGTGAACAAGCGCCGCTAATGACTCGCCCATCCCATGTCCCCCTTTTTATCGAGCGCTGATGCCAGTTCCATGAGCTGGCGCTGTCTTCCTTCCTCTGTCTGCAGCTACTGTCTTCTCTCTCCTCCTCGTCGTCGTTATATCATCGTCCCTTCGACCCGCGTGTTCGGCGCAGTTACTCATCGGGGCTCTTGTCCCCCTCGCGACGGCTGTCGGCGCCGCGTCGTCTGGGCCGAACACAATGGTCGCACCCTATTCTCCACGACTCGCCCTTTGAACCTCAATCTGTGGCGGGGCTTGCCTTGCACAATTTTTTGCTCGGCTGACGTGTACGCGGCAGGGGCGCGGTGGCAACATTGTCCTGGAATGTCTGACCCCCCCCCCCCCCCCGCTTTTTTTTCTTCCTTCTTTGTGTGCGCTGGGCGCCTTCTTTTCCCGAGCTGTTGGAGTGGGGCAGCCGCCTCCAGCTGACGCTGTTGTTGCAGCTGGATGAAGGAATGCGCCACTGGAAAGCTACCCGGCACAGAACTGTGCTTCTGCGACCGATAGAAGGTGGCAGAAAAAATCTCATCGGTGGGCGGTTTCGTTGGCTTTGTCGCGGCCCCAGCTCCATATCTGTTCCGGGAAGACGCTGCACTCGGCAATCTGGGGTCACCGCCAGTGCTTGCGTACGGTGTGTGCACTGGGCGGTAGTCAAGTTGACACGCCGCGTTTTCTTGTTCTTTTTTTTACCTTTTCATCTCGAATCGGTTATGCGCCCCCGCAGAAACTGCAAGCGCTTCTTCCGTCGACGGCGACTTTCCACTTCTTATCGTCGCGCGGACTTTCCCATTTATTTTTTTTTCTTGACCTCCCGTTATCGGCGCTGACGAGTGCTCGGTAACGTGGACACTTGTTGTAAGGTGCCTGTAATGCACTCCTTGGCCGGTACGAGCGTCGCTCTTCGCAAGCGCCAGTTAGTAGCGATAACCGGGCCGATATCCCTGGTCCCCGGATGAGCAACCGGTGGAAGTAGCTGCCGACCAGGACTTCGCCTTATCGCCACTCGAGTGTTCCAGTTTTTGTCACTGAGAGCGCTTTCTTCGAGACGGCTACGCAATCGGAATTCCACTTGTACTGAAGGTCGCCGTTGTACGCCCCCCCCGGCGACGTTGCCTCTGCACCTGAACCCGTAGCGTTGCCAGCAGGATCGTGAAAACCTTCGCCCCTCTTTAATCTATCTGTGAGTGAGGTGCACATTTGTAGTCTGGCCTGTGGCTCCCGTTTCCCAGCTGTCGAGGCTCTCTGCGCAAGGGCCTTACTCTGCCAGGGCACATTCGCGAACTGGCCTTAAACCATGACAAATTATCCTTTCTCCGGTTCTCAGGTGCGATCCCCGAATCGGTAGCGCCGCTCTTTGATGGATGCGGAGTGCGAAAATCCTCGTGTGCTGAAGATGACCTAATCCCAGCCCTTCATTGCTATGGATCATGCACAGGGTATCTCTGCCACGTAACAGTTTGCTCGTTAACGTCACCTATCGCCGCTGCTTTCGCCAAAACCATACCCGCAGGTTCTTGGGCCTTCCTTTGAGACATCAGTACGTGCCTAACCGCCTCCAGCATCACGTGCAGGGTCTTAAGCCTGTTTCACATGCAAGCGAAAACGCTCGCGATTTCTGCCGCCGCGGCTCAAAAATCTGCTCCGAGCAGTCTCGGCGGGTCGAGCGGCAAGAGCGACAAGGCTCCTACGAGGTGAAAAATTTTCGGCGCGACGTGCCGCTCAATCGCTCAACTCGCTCTGTCGCTTGCATGTGAAGCATGTAGTCTTTGTGGTGGGCGACCGGTCCATGTGCGGGAAACTCTTTACACAGTTACATTGCGTAAGGGTCCGCTTTTCTCTCGCTGCTGTATATGCCGAGACGTATTTACAGACAGCATTACTCCTAACTCTAGCGCTCTGGATTTTAAGGCAATGTCTTTATCCGCCGACCTTGAATTCGAAGGCATTTTGCGGTGCGTTCCGCTGGCCGCACCATTTCCCAGTCACGTGGTATACCCTTGCGTGGGACAAGCATTGTTAATCTCGCCTGGCGACTGCTCGTGTCGCGCAAAGCTGTAAGTGCAACTGCAAAGCAGTGCAATGCCATTGCGTTTTTTCTGTAGGCACCACGTCCGTTCCGACTCTTGCACGTGGTAGACCGCCTTGCGTGCGCTATTCGGAAGCCGGCCGAGCGTTCAATACAGGTGTGTCGCGCGCAGCTGTCTGCGTTCGCTGCGGGGATTGTCGCTGCCGCAAGTTCCTTAACCGGCATTGATTAGGCGCTTTTGTTTCTTTATTACTGGACGCTTCGGTGAACATCTGCTGGGTGTTCTATACGCCTCTGTATACCGAGAGGGAACGAGTTTTTTTTTTTTTGCAGCTGTTGGAAAGTACAGAAATCCGCTCTGTCGTGAAAGAACTGAAAAAAAAAAAGAACACCGGCTCAGTTTTAATTTTGCTTGGTTGAGTGCGTCTCTCATAGCTTGCAGCTTTCGTGGAGCAGTGGGCTGTGATGGACACAAGTGTGTCGCGGAGCGTATTGGTGCTGCCCTTATGCCACTCGTATCCCTGCTTCGCCCGTCTGCCGCATGACCGGCATGTTTGTTTGCTTCCGGGTTTCTCAGCCGACCCGCCGCGGTGGCTGAGCAGTTAGGGCGCTCGGCTACTGATCCGGAGTTCCCGGGTTCGAACCCGACACCGGCGGCTGCGTTTTTATGGAGGAAGAACGCTAAGGCGCCCGTGTGCTGTGCGATGTCAGTGCACGTTAAAGATCCCCAGGTGGTCGAAATTATTCCGGAGCCCTCCACTACGGCACCTCCTTCTTCCCTTCTTCTTTCACTCCCTCCTTTATCCCTTCCCTTACGGCGCGGTTCAGGTGTCCAACGATATGAGATAGATACTGCGCCATTTCCTTTCCCCAGAAAACCAATTATTATTATTATTATTATTATTATTATTATTATTATTATTATTATTATTATTCTCAGCCGCCGTATTTGCAGTCGTGGACGCGCGCGCCCTTGACTCGAAATGGCGAGCGTTTGCATTTGGCTTCAGAGGTGCAGTGCAAGCGAAGAAGCCGTGGCGCGTTCTGCGTGTCTTTACTGCGGAGAAGGCATGCCATACTTATTGTTCCGCGCTGGGTCTTTGGTAGAGGTGCAAGTCTGGCGCCGTCTCTGGGCGCGGTTTTTTTTTTTTCATTTCGATGCGTCTGCATTCTTGATGCCGATGCGCGCGCAGTAAAGCCGCTGTGCCGACGTAGTGAGCAACGTTTTCCTGGCAAAAAATGACGGCGCTTATGCGTCGGCGCGTGCTTACGCCTCGTCGAATATGCATCGCCAAGTCGCGCAGCGGTGTTCGCGGCAGATTCCGATTGTTTTCCTCGTTTCCCGGCGGCCAGTTTTTCTTTCCTTGCTTTTACCACCATCCCGCATCATTGTTACTTGGTTCCTCGGACTTGTATCTAACGTATGCATCTGACGGCGAGGGTTACTGTGTGCTTCTCTATGCGGCCTTTGCATTCTCATTGTCCGTTCTTTTGGGCTGCCGGTCTTGGTATACGCTTCATTCGTAGGTTGTAGGTTCCGTTCCTGTTGCCATCGCGATTGAACGCGACACGTTATGAGCGCGAGTCTGTAGTCGGACACAACTCAAGAGCGAAGCGGCTTTTCCCCGTCAGAGGGCCGCCTTCCAGCCAATGGTGTCGGCCGATTCTCATGAGGCTGCTAGCCTGACAATGCAGGGAGTGGCAGATTTTCGAAAGGCTATAGTTTCCTCCATGCATGGTCGGGAATTGGCCCCTGCCTGCTCATGTCGCGCCGCTCCCTGCATTCTCACGCCAGCAGGGTAATGAGAATAGCCCGACGGCATTGGCTAGAAAGGGGAGGGCGGTCCTTTGATGGGGAATAGCCGCTTCGTTCTTAAGTTGTATCCGACTGTAGTTGTCGATGCGCTGGTATCGTATGCTGTGGCGCGAAGTTTAAAAACCAAGTTCGTTTTTATTTATTTTCCGGTTCTGCGTCATTCGGCTGTCCCTTGGAGGGAGTAAAAAGTAATTTGTCGCTTGATCTACCGAACCGCTTCCGCATTCGATCGCTTTGAGTTCACGCCAGCGCAACCCCACCACCGCTGTCTACGTGCTGCCGTGTTCTGCCACGTGGTTCTCGAGCTTTGGAGGGGGGGAGTCCGTCAACCGTTTGCCGTGGAGTGCGTACGGTGGCTCTTGAACTGGAGTGGACAGTTCGTTCTCCCTCCTTGATAGCGAAAGAGCGCGCGATCAACGGCCGCTGCTGCCGATAAAATGACGCCGCTCGACTTTCTGCTTCTACCGGACGCCGTCGCGTCTCCGCGCCCCCTCGGCGTCTGGCGACGAACGGAAGCGAGGGTCTACACCAAAGCGAAGGTGAACCCTCGCAGGGACAGGTATGCGGCGGTAGGCGATAATAGCTGCTTCTCTCAGTATCCGCCGTCAGCACAATAGCCATTGTTTAATTGCACACTCCGCCATCCCGGGCGCCTGTCTGTGGGGTGTGTGTGTGTGTGACGCCCCTTTCACGGGCGCTCTTAATCTGTCATCGTCGCAGCGACCCTCCTGCAATTGTCTTTGCTTTCCCCTCGCCTTTCGGGTTGTTTTGCCGCTTCTGCGTACACTCGAGTGGTTAATCGCCCCCCTTGTCGATCATTGCGTTCATCCGCGGGAGGTTCTCGAGTAGTTGGGGCAGTGTCCGGTGATAACGCGTCAGCTTTCACGTGCTTTCTTCCTTGCCCTTTTTGTCGTTGCGAGTGTGCGCGGCTCAGCGTCTATCTGAGATGTGCTTACTAGCCACGGGGCCGTAAGACGGCCGCCTTGCAATCTCTAGCTGTGGTTCTTTTCTCCTCGTAAAAGGGCCTCTGGCGACCTTCACTACTGGAGCCCCGCTCCCTTTTGTCTTTGTTCGATAATGGAGTATCGCCCGCAGACTGGGTTGGTATAATATTAACGATTCCTTCCCGAATCTACGACGTTTTTGGAGTTCCCGGTTCGCGTAAATCGGAGCGAAATGTTTCTCTTCTGCAGGGCAATAGTAAAGTTCGCAACTTTTGAGGAAAGTCGGTGTCTAACCCGCTACCTCTCGATTTGCCCAAACAGCGCTCTAATCTACGGACCACCAAGCGACCTCTAAGCGCATAGTTTCGTAAAGAGCTATAGCAGCATGCTAGTGCACCCTTGCTGCCACTATGATCTCTGCGTTTCAGACAGCTGAAAGTAAAAGTCGGACGTGTCTATGACTCATTGCTGACGTACCATAGCGTGTGCGCTACCTGGTCGTGACTGACGTGTCTAGGTTTCACCACTGCTAGAGAGCATTTTGCCCACGATTTAGTTTCCTCAAGCGATTTCCCCTGTAGTGCTTGTGTAGCGACACGTGCTCATTTCTTTCCTCCTCCTTTCACCTCTTGCAGTCTCTAGTGACGCTGGATGACGGCAAGCTCGTCCAGAAGCAGTTCGGTGACAAGGAGGTCACCATTGTCCGGGAGGTCAAGGATGGCCAGCTCCACGTGGTAAGGGGCCTTCGAACGCTCTCCACTGGGAGTTGTAACGGCTACTCTTGCATTCCAACATGACGCTCTCTGAAGGGACGCCGCAGGCTTCGATCACGGGCTTCATACAAGCGAACGTAGTAATTTGACCGCAGCATGCGTACGCTAATTTTTACGAGGCCATAAAGTAGAATTAAACAACAGTTGCGATGAAATGCCAGACAGAACTATCTGTCAATAGTAAGTCAAGCTTGAACAGGAAAACAATCCAGCGTGAAAGAATTTAACTAATGCTCTGTATTTTCCATTGCAAACTTGCGACGTTATCACCTGATTTCTTAGCTTCTTTATGGCTACCGTTCGCAAGAAGGTCCGTACAAGTTTGCCTAGAGACTCTTTTGCTGAAGCCCTAGATGCATTCTTCTAGCAGACTCGTAGCACCCGCGGCCTTTAACTAAGCCTCTGGGAACAGCTTACTCATTTACCACAATGTTTTCTTCTCTGCTCATCGCTTCCCTTATTCTCTTCTCTCCCCCTTTCTGTTCAGACGTGCTCCCTGGAAGGCGTCACCGCCCTCCGCAAGTACCTGAAGGAGTGAGCATGGATCTCCTCGATCTTTGAGCCGCGGTTCCGGGGCGCGGAGGCCTTGGCCACTGTTCCTAGACCAGGCACCGTGCCTCCGGCTCCCCTGCGGTCCGCGGTGGGCTTCCACCGGCGAGGATTCCAGCTGGGGCCCACGGGCGAAGTCTCTTCGCGCCCTGTGGTGTCCCAGCACGTTCTCTCTCGCAAGCTCCGTTTTTTTGTGCCCAAAGACTGTCCGTGTGTGTGCTTACCGCCTTGTTTTTTTTTGTATTAGTTTTCCTTGAATTGAGGTTGCGGAAGAGTCGCGATTTTTTTCGCTTCATCATTGACAATCTCGTTTGAAAGGCCCAAAAAAAGATGCGGCATGTGATTTAAATATTTGAAATTTAGCTGTTTGAAGATTTTTTTGTACTTCTGTCTCTCGGGAATTGGTTTTATCCCCTTTGAATTGTTCTCGCGCTGACCTACAGACAAGTCTTATTGGTCGCGTTGCCATTCATTCCTTCTTTTGTACCCGAAGAGATTTGTGTGCGGTATGTTTACCAAGAAGATCAAATAAAACTCTTTTTTGACATTCCTGGCGTTTTCTGTTTCATTTCGCCAGTCCGCATCGACTGCGGCTGGTGCGAATTTTAATTGCCTGTGCTTTTTCCGTGCGTTTGGTGGAAGTGGCTGCTTGGTTAAGCTAGATGACTTAACAGCACTAAGTTCAGTGATATCTAAGTTCAGTGATATCTGCTTGCAACAGCAATGGGCGATTCGCCAGGGGGTGCGTCTACCTTAGCGTACAGCGACATGCAGAGCTGATCCGTGGTCTGCAAACGTAGGAGAGTAACGCGTAATGGAAATTTGTTTGCCATCATTTCCAAGCAGTGAAGCATGCAGCCTTGTATTTGTCCCCAATGAAATGCTCATGCGGACATGTCTTCCTGGACGGTTTGAGGTGCATAGTTTAAGGGAAAGTTCATGCTAGCCATGGAAAGTGAGAGTAGCGCAAAACGGGACAAAGGGACAGAGAAAGACAGACACAACACAGGCGCTAACTTCCGACTGAAAGAAACCAGGGCGGCCAAGACGAACGTAATCCGTGAGGGGAAACAGGCGCATGCGCCCAGAAAGATAATGAAAAACAGGTGAATGAGGATCTACGGATGTGCACGATTCAGCGTTTCTTTAAGAAGGCCAGCTCTCTTTTGGACAGGGAGATAGACGGCTTGCTTACACATTTATCGTCCAAGGCAGCGATACGAGCTGCTTCAATAATCTCTCGCGTTAACTGATCCCGGTGTCTGGCAACGATCGAGCACTTGTCCAGAAATGGCACACAACCACACTCCTTGCAGTGTAAAGCCAGATTACTGCCAGTAAAAGTTCTCAAGTTATTTTTGTGTTCGCGAAGTCTCTCATTCAAGCACCGACCTGACTGACCAACATACCGCTTACCGCAAGAGAGAGGGATGTCATAAACAATGCCTTCAGTACATTTCACGAATTTCTTTCTGTGGTTAATGGTGCACTGCAGCTTTTGGGGACGTTTATCAGCGGGCAAAGTTTTTTTGGAAAGCGCACTTAGTTTTTCAGGGGCAGAAAAAACGACACGAACATTAGCTTTTGTCCCAATTTTCTTGAGATTGTGGGACAGGCAATGAATGTAAGGAATAACGGCAATTTTGTCTTTTTTTCTTTCTGAAGGCACGGACGGCAGTTGACCTTCCTGGCGCTTCTTCTTTAGTATGCCTTCGGCGACAGAAACACAAATATCAGCTGGGTAGCCTGCTTGATGGAACCTTGCGAGTTGAGCGTGAAAGCTCTCGCTGATGAGGTGGGGGCATGACTTTTCCAGAGCATTCTTCAAGCATAAATTAATAATGCCCCTTTTAACGAGTTTAGAATGGGCAGATATATAGGGGAGTAGAGGTTTGTTTGCCCGAGGTGCATAGCTCCAACACAGGTGGTTGTCCAGGAATTTAAAACGGATATCAAGAAAGCGAATCTCGTTGTCGGTTGGCATTTCGTTAGTCAATAGCAGCGGTGAAAAACACTCTTGTACCTTAGCTAAAATACCGGATGCAACTTGCTCTAAGCACGATGGCGTACACTCAACAAGGAAAAAGAAATCGTCAACAAAACGAAAGATCTTGACGACATGAGGGCTGGTAAGCCTCTCTTGGAGGCTCCTGTCAAGATGTGCCAGATACAGGTCACTAAGTACAGGGGCTAGACAAGACCCAATGCATATTCCCTGTTTCTGAATGTGAGCAGCGCCTTGCCAGTTTATGAAAGTGGAGCGGAGATAAAAGTGTAGCAATTCTAAAAAACCACTGACGGATAAACCGGATTCATTCTGAAATGACACAGCGCCGAAATGATGGATCGAATCTTCGACAATTGTAAGCAGGTTATGATGGGGCAAGGAGTAATAAAGATCTTTCACATCAATTGAGAAACCAAGAAGGCTCTTGTCAGAAAGCGATTTCACAGCACTTAACACTTCCTCTGAACTACGTACTAGAAATGGGTCATCTATCGTCAACATGTTTAGTTTTTCTTTTAGAAACACAGCGATTGACTTTTGCCAAGTGTCCTGTTCGGAAACGATTACCCTTAAGGGAACGCCAGCCTTATGCGTTTTTGCGCTGAAAAACACTTCTAGGAAGAGGCGCTTACTACTTTCAATGCTGCTGGCTAGTCTTTCGAGATTAAGCTTGAGACAAAGTTTTTTTGCTTGAACCTTAAGTTTGGGAAGTGAAACACTTCTTCCACATTTAAACACTTCTGTTATGGCATGATTGGCTTTTTCATTGAATACACCGTGGGGAAAGACAGCAAACCCGCCCTCTTTGTCAGAGGGGATGACGCAAAGCGACTGTTCGGCTAGGTAGGACACGACACGATCCACACGAACTTTTGAAGGACGAGGCTTACAGTACTGTAGGACGTCTACGCCATCGGAGGTGCACCGGCCAGAGTCCTCTTTGTCGGCTAGGCGAGACACACGTCGCACCATGGAAAGTAGCTCATGCGGAGTCTTCGAAGTCTCCCTTGCAAACTTGGGTCCAAGGGACAACAACCGGTTGACGTCCTCAGGAAGGGTGACTCCTTCGGAGACGTATACGCTGTTGCATTTTCTCGACCCCTTAGGTGGGCAGAGGGATCGAAGGGATCGGAGTTGAAGTTGCCACAGGGCTTCAGTTGTTTGGTCCGCTAGAAGCAGATACGCTCGCAGCTGACGTTTAGCGGCGTTAGGTTCCAGTGCCTGTTGGAGTTGCACGGCTAAGTGCTCCCTCAGAAGACGTACATAACGATGACATTCAGATTTTACAATCTTGCATATTCTGCGGGAGTGCCCAGTGGAGGGGTTGAGACCATTGAAGAGAAGTCTGACGTCGTCGGGTAGAATCCCGGAGCGGAGGCAAAAAGCTGCAGCACGTGCTTTGCACACAGTGGCAGCAATAACGGACACGGTCGCACATGGGCCTTGGGAAACACGTAGAAAGACGCCCGAAGAACTAGAAACGTAATTCACAAGGGTAGAAACTTGGGCGAGTCGGTAACGGTGATCCATGGAACAGGTGATCCAGCCCTCATGTCGTCAAGATCTTTCGTTTTGTTGACGATTTCTTTTTCCTTGTTGAGTGTACGCCATCGTGCTTAGAGCAAGTTGCATCCGGTATTTTAGCTAAGGTACAAGAGTGTTTTTCACCGCTGCTATTGACTAACGAAATGCCAACCGACAACGAGATTCGCTTTCTTGATATCCGTTTTAAATTCCTGGACAACCACCTGTGTTGGAGCTATGCACCTCGGGCAAACAAACCTCTACTCCCCTATATATCTGCCCATTCTAAACTCGTTAAAAGGGGCATTATTAATTTATGCTTGAAGAATGCTCTGGAAAAGTCATGCCCCCACCTCATCAGCGAGAGCTTTCACGCTCAACTCGCAAGGTTCCATCAAGCAGGCTACCCAGCTGATATTTGTGTTTCTGTCGCCGAAGGCATACTAAAGAAGAAGCGCCAGGAAGGTCAACTGCCGTCCGTGCCTTCAGAAAGAAAAAAAGACAAAATTGCCGTTATTCCTTACATTCATTGCCTGTCCCACAATCTCAAGAAAATTGGGACAAAAGCTAATGTTCGTGTCGTTTTTTCTGCCCCTGAAAAACTAAGTGCGCTTTCCAAAAAAACTTTGCCCGCTGATAAACGTCCCCAAAAGCTGCAGTGCACCATTAACCACAGAAAGAAATTCGTGAAATGTACTGAAGGCATTGTTTATGACATCCCTCTCTCTTGCGGTAAGCGGTATGTTGGTCAGTCAGGTCGGTGCTTGAATGAGAGACTTCGCGAACACAAAAATAACTTGAGAACTTTTACTGGCAGTAATCTGGCTTTACACTGCAAGGAGTGTGGTTGTGTGCCATTTCTGGACAAGTGCTCGATCGTTGCCAGACACCGGGATCAGTTAACGCGAGAGATTATTGAAGCAGCTCGTATCGCTGCCTTGGACGATAAATGTGTAAGCAAGCCGTCTATCTCCCTGTCCAAAAGAGAGCTGGCCTTCTTAAAGAAACGCTGAATCGTGCACATCCGTAGATCCTCATTCACCTGTTTTTCATTATCTTTCTGGGCGCATGCGCCTGTTTCCCCTCACGGATTACGTTCGTCTTGGCCGCCCTGGTTTCTTTCAGTCGGAAGTTAGCGCCTGTGTTGTGTCTGTCTTTCTCTGTCCCTTTGTCCCGTTTTGCGCTACTCTCACTTTCCATGGATCACCGTTACCGACTCGCCCAAGTTTCTACCCTTGTTCATGCTAGCATTACGTCAGCCTCTTTCAAGCCGAGGAAATCAGGACAAACGCTTCTCGACTGCTCAGACTGATCAGCGATGAGAACATGTAGTAGAATATATCCTCGCGTGGCTATCCTTGGGTTATGCATACTCTCGGATTGCCACCTCGGCTTGCAAGCTTTGGAGGTCCGCTTTTGATTTGTAGAAAATAGACGATTGCAGAGGAGAGAACAAAATTTTAATGATTACAGGAGACGTGCCTGGTGGTTAACCTGACATGCTAATCCAGATTGGGGGCGGGGGGGAATCGCTAAAGGCTTATTAATCTACTCAACGGCTGCACTGAGATTAAGTTGTCGCACCCCTCGAAGGAAGAAGGTAAGACGCACATTGATTACGGCCGACTTTACGGAAGGTGCGGAGTAACTAGTGTTCATTGAGACTCCTCTTTGGGCCTACAGTCGATGCCCATGGTAGTACTGCATACATTTAGTGCCCTATTTACCTCTGACAACTGTTGTTCCTTTCTGATGCGGGGCATAGCGAGAAGCACAGGAATTTGATGCAGGCTTCTTAAGACAGAGGGCGGACTTTAGGCGGGTGTGGACGGTGATGTCAGAAAGGTGCGACTATGTTCCAGTCATGAACAAAAATTTACTGATTAGCGGAAAAAAAAATTTTATTCATGCGAGCTCGCGATTGCTCGAAAGGTTGTCACGTCATAGATGGAAGGAAAATACGAAACGCTAACTATAGTACCGGTCAGCACTATAGTACACAGGGCAAAACGCTTTTCTAGAACACGCTCTGGGCGTGTTTCGGGCTAAACATGCGATATCTAGCGATAACATTTGGTTAATTAAGAGTGGTCTGGATGTAAGCATATGCAGTTAAACTCGTAGGATTTCATCGTCATTTTTTGCCTTCCGTGGCCGCAGCGGCTTTGGGAGCTGCGGAACAACAGTTCGGTCGTTCTGGACCTACGTTCTGCGCTCTGTACTTACAACTCCACCAACTACAAATCAATAAAAATGGAATAGACTTGCAGTGATTTTGCATTGCTCGCAATAAAGTTCTTAAAGTGGAGCCGGTAATTTTTTTTTGTATTCCGTCGCTAGAACATCAGCTGGTACTTGAAGGGATAGGGTACGAATGTCCCAACGTGGTTCAACGCTTTTTATTCACCTGCTTAGCCCCTCAGCACAGGAATATATTTCCTCGAAGCCGCATCCCGAAAACATTTGTCTATGACTGCATGTGGCATGGTAACAGGAAGACTGGCAAGATGGCGACGAGGGCCGCATTTCGACGAAGGCGGAGCGCAAAAAGGCGCCCGTGTGCTGTGCGATGTCAGTGCACGTTGAAGATCCCCAGCTAATCGAAACTATTCCGGAGACCTCCACTACGGCATCTCTTTCTTCTTACACTCCTTCCTTCCCTTACGATGCTTTTCGGGTGTCCAGCGAGGTATGTGAAACAGTTACTCTGCCATTTCCTTTCCTCAAAAAAACAATTTTCAACCGAATGAGCTGTCGAATATGTGCCCTCAGGGACAATAATGTAGGTATTCACGGGATGATCCCGGGTGTTATTAACGGCTGCCACCATGCGTCATTTCGCTAGCCCCTGATGGTATTAATTGGTCAAAGTTGTTTAAAGGAACGAAGCGTCGAGGGGTCGAGTGTATACGGCCTCGGGCGGGGACGTTCGAATCAGCTGAAATTTATTGGAAAACACGTCTGTATTGCTAGAACTACGCCGAAGTTAAATCCCTCGTGCGGCTCTGAGCCAACCATGTATCACTCTGTGTGAGAGTGCCCACTCTTCCCGCCGCCTACTCCCCTATCCACAGCCGCCCTATTCCTTCTTTGGAAGCTGCGCTGTCCAGCCCCCACCTGCGGGACCCGGGATGTTCGGTTCAGCCGTTCAGCAGGACCGCTACACTCTGAACACGAATACTACCAAGTTGGAATGAAAGAGAGTAAGCTGCAGTGCATGAAGCATTCTATTAAGGGATTCGATTAAGAAGGCAACCGACACTCTTTCTCAATAAAATTTACTCTCTCTCTCTCTTTCTCAGCCTGAACTGTAACTACACTCGCAAGTCGACGCATGCCGTCTTTGCCATAGCCAGAACGTGAAGCTCACTCGGCGCATTGCAACCGTTGTAGACGGGACTGTCTGCGTAGTACGCGGCTTTTTGTCGGAGACGAACAATCGGAGGAAAGTCGTGTAATCGTCAGGGCGTGGCCCTCGCTCGTAATGGATGCCAATTTCCTCCATGTTTAGCTGCGCTTGCCTGGGCAGTTTTCTGGTAGTGTTCTTTTCCGGCTGCCTTGTGTACAATACCCTCGGAGAGCATATGCCTACGCGGGGGCGTCACACCAGCGTAGGAAGGACCGGCATATCATCATGCAGCACCAACTACAGCCCGTAAGAAAATACTACTGCCGTCCGGGTTTAAAATACACTCGGGAAACTGCTCGATCAGGCGCATATGTTTTGAGCAGCTGAAATCTTCCTCCCTGCACAGATTCAGGCGTGTCGTTTGGAACGGTCTTTGCAGCGGACAGTTTTTCGCGTATGTTCCCGTACTGCTGTTCTGTTCTTGTAAAATTTGATGCTCTGCCGATAAAACCCTGTTTAATACTTACGTTCCTTTAGTTCTGTTCGGAGCGGTGGTATTTTAAAGGATACCTGTCTACATATGCTTCAGTTGCGAGGCACAAGGCCTTCCTGTGCAGCGTAATGTTACAAGGGGCGGCACGCGCCAGACCAGAACTTCGGTCTTTTTCCTTTGTTTTTGGAGGAAAGCGGTAATGACTGCCACGCGTGGCATCTTCATTCTTTCGGAAGGTAATGATCCACCATGTATACGACAAGGTTCTCTTTGAATCGTATACAACGTCCCACAATAAATAATGGTTCGTTGTCGGCGAGGGCGCGGTTCAGGTGTCCAACGATATATGAGACAGATACTGCGCCATTTCCTTTCCCCCAAAACCAATTATTATTGTTATTAGACAGGGATCCTAAGATAACCGCGGGGCGTGCACATTTGGGCGTCAGTCTGGCACTGGAACGTAAATCGCGTAATAGCTCTGGGTACGTCCGAATAGTATCCGGAAAAGGGTCCCATCATGCAGCATCAACAAAGAGCGCCTCCATACGCAACACCTTCGCCCCATGCCGCCGAAAGCGAGGCAAGGGCTGTGTAGGGTCACTCGAGAAACATCAGAGTTATTGCGTCTAGCGCTGTGGCCGGAGTGACGTACGAGTGATTTAGACTTGTTTATTTACTTTATTTATTTTTGTTTATTATTTCTTTTTTGTTTATTTACTGCTAGCTGCAGTAGCGGGTAACCGCTGTGCTGTGACGAAGGGGACGTTTGCTTATATCTTTTTCCTTCTTATTTTTTATTTTGGTCCTTTGTCTACGTTTCTGTGTAGAAACTATAGGTTGCTCACAAACCGGTGGGCAGTCTGTGATTGCGTCACAAGGTCACGCGACCTCTTTTGACCAATCAGGGTGGCCCGTCAGGGCAGGTTGTGACGACGTCGCAAGGTCGCAAGACCTCTCTCGATCAATCAGCGAATCTTGTCTGTACATCGACGGGATTTTGGTGTGACAACTCGAATGCTATCGCGTTGAAACAGGAACACACCAAAAAGTTAGCTCATGTTTATGTATAGTACTTATATCTTGAGGCCATTTTCCAACCACACCGCCGCTGACAGGCGGTTCAAGTATATGGTTTAGGTTTGTCCGTTATGTCCCTGGCCACTAACACCAGTGCCTGCATTTTTTTTAATTGCGGCAACAGTGTACGTTCGTTCAGCGCCCATGTGGTTCACCCGTTTCTAATCGTTGCTGGTTCTTAGGTTCCTCAGTCATATTTTTAGAAAACCATAACGCGTAAAACCCTGTGCAGTACGCGAGGCACCTATCTCGCTGTCACGAGACGCATGCTCTAAAAAAGCCAAGCATCTCGGCATCCAGCTTCCAGGGCGTGTGCGTTGCGACTTACTCTCTCACCGTGCGCTTGCTACCTCCTGGCGCAGGGGTTTGTGAACGCCTCCCACTGTACCGCCCTAGCTTGTATACCTGATCGACAGGGTGCCTCACAAGCATTGCAAACGAAAATATGTGACTGGCAGTGCCAAGTGAGGTAAGAGCATAGGACACCATTTTTGCGTCGCAGTCAACGTCGTACCGGAGTGAAAGAGAGGACGTTTCGCAAATCTCGGAAAGCCTTGACACGGCCAGACGCTGCGTCACACCGGAACGCTGCGCGAACTGCAGGAATACAAGCGTGCAGCCACTGCTAACTTAGGCGCAGGGGTGTTGGCCGTTTGCGCCGTGTTGCAAATACTTTGCGGTGCGAACGCTCGACGGTGATGTCCCAACTCACAGAGAAGCGGCGGTGCCTTGCGCATAAGTCGTTGCCTAAGTCTCAGGTAAACTTTGCAGGCAGCAACCTGCTGCACGGGATCAGCCCCGCGAAGCCTCCATCCTCCGTTAGCACAGAGTTGGCGCAGCCAGGATTACGCCACCAACTGAGACTTACGCCGATAAACTAAAGAGAAAAAGAAAATGAGTGCATTCACCGCCGTCATTTGAAAGGATGGCGACGGGGCCATCCCCTTCGCGAGCTAAATAAAAGACCGTCTTGCTATGCTAGTTGGTAATTGTTGATCTTTGGTTGAAGGCGCGAAACACACACAGGCATCGTCCCGTCTGCCCTCCTTGTGTCTGCGTGTTTCGCGCCTTTAACCAAAGATGAGCTAAATAAAGCTCGCTCCAGATATATGATCTCCTCAGAGACTCTCTAGATGCATTGGCAGTTCAAGAATGTGGCCTGGTAGGCGTTGGTTCGTGGCGAAAAATCGAGAAGCTTGGAGAGCGCAAGGAAACTAAGCACACGAAGCTTGGTACGAGCGACAACAGACAAGATAAAAAGCTAACATCTAATTTTGTTCGGGGTTCTACAGACAGACCGGGCATAAATATGACGTCCGGAAGCCGTCAGCAAAGCCAATCCCGCCTTTTAGGTATATGATCTATTTTACACTGTGTCATAATGGTGGAACGCTGACACAACTTAGCAAGCCACAGTGAACGCTTCCTGAATTCTTGTTTTACCCTTCGTGCCTCTAGAGCCTGCGTTCCACTGAACAATGGTACACGAGATCAACTTGATCAATGCGCGGAGAGAGGATCTCGGTGGCTTACATGCAGGACAGCATTTTTATGCTCACTAAGGCCTGCATTCAAGCACAGCCCGCTTTGGCCTGTGTATACTACCCAACATAACTGGAGGGAATCCAGTACAAAACATTTAACGAATTCAACAAGTTTTCCTGCAAGCGTTACACACACAGCATTCACTGCGTTTCTACTTCAACGAGCTTTTTGAAGCGATAGCTACATTACGGTAGCATTTCGAGCCTTCACCGCCACGTGGTCATGTGGTTGGTAACGTCACCAGCCACGTGGTGCGGAGCAGCTGCTGCTGCCGGCGGCGCGGCGCGCCGGCGAAACCTAGCTGCCACAGCTGTGCGCATGCGCCGTGTCAAGTGGGACGAAGATAAAGAAGGAACGCCCAGTGAAACGGAGCGGCGAAAGACTGACTTTGCAATTCAACTGAGCAAGTTCCACTCGGCCAGCTGTAGCTATCGCGTCACTCCAGGTTTAACCAGAGCTAAACCACCGCCAATTTTTATTTAGAAATGCCCTGCGGCTTCTGGGCAGATTATACACAACAACCTTAACTCCAAAATTAATTTCGACCTTATTGAGCTTGTGAGAAGGATTATGGAGGTAAAATAGTGACTGACCACAAAGAGCTCCACTCTGTCAAATTACGCACACCGATTGCTTCCTCGTGTGTTTAACTTCGAAGGGGTCGCTTCTTAGTACGAAATCTCTGAAGTAAATGAGATGTCGCTGATGGGAACTGATCTGGATATCCTCTTGCCTGCATGCTCCTTACCTGGGCATCAATGCTGTTCGGAGTTCGGTGAAAATTGAAAATTGGCTTTTGGGGAAATGAAATGGCGCATGTATCTGTCTCACATCTCGGCGGACACCTGAACCGCGCCGTAAGGGAAGGGAAAAAGGAGAGAGTGAAAGAAAAAAGGATGAAAGGGGTGCCGCAGTGGAGGTCTCCGGAATAATTTCGACCACCTGGGGATCTTTAACGTGCACTGACATCGCAAAGCACACGGGCGCCTTAGCGTTTCGCCTCCATCGAAACGCCGCCGCCGCGGTCGGGTTCGAACCCGTGTACTCCGGATCAGTAGCCGAGCCATAACCAGTGAGCCACCGGGGTGGGTCCGGAGGATGTTGATAATAATAATAATAATAATAATAATAATAATAATAATAATAATAATAATAATAATAATAATAATAATAATAATAATAATTGGTTTTTGGAGAAAGGAAATGGCGCAGTATCTGTCTCGCATCTCGGCGGACACCTGAACCGCGCCGTAAGGGAAGGGGATAAAGGAGGGAGTGAAAGAAGAAAGGAATAATTAGAGGTGCCGTAGTGGAGGGCTCTGGAATAATTTCGACCACCTGGGGATCTTTAACGTGCACTGACATCGCACAGCACACGGGAGCCTTAGCGTTTTGCCTCCATAAAAACGCAGCCGCCGCGGTCGGGTTCGAACCCGGGAACGCTGATGCGATTTCTGAATAGCGTTCCTGAAGCAAGGCATAAAAACAGTCTCTGCTTGATCTTGGTATGGTTTTTTTGGGGGAAAGGAAATGGCGCAGTATCTGTCTCGTATATCGTTGGACACCTGAACCGCGCCGTAAGGGAAGGGATAAAGGAGGGAGTGAAAGAGGAAAGGAAGAGAGAGGTGCCGTAGTGGAGGGCTCCGGAATAATTTCGACCACCTGGGGATCTTTAACGTGCACTGACATCGCACAGCACACGGGCACCTTAGCGTTTTTCCTCCATAAAAACGCAGCCACCACGGTCGGGTTCGAACCCGGGAACTCCGGGTCAGTAGTCTCGCGCGCTAACCACTGACCCACCGCGGCGGGTTGCTTGATCTTCCAGAGCTCTAATTGGGCTGACAAAAAACGCTTTTGAACTCCTAGTTCGGTACTGCCAGCAAGTATGTTGCTGACTGCTGTACCGTTAGTTCGTGTTCAGAAACTGTAAGCTCGCAAGGTTCTCGCAAGTGAGTGTAAGGAGCGCGAGCGCTTTTGCACATTCTGTCAACACGAAATACTGCGTCTTGTCAGCCTTAATTGAAAAAAAATGCGAACAACAATATAATCACTGGTGTATCTGAAATAGGCAACTAAAGTCAGGCTTCCTAAGTTGTGCACGTGTTGAATTCGGCCCCCTTGCGACGTAACTAAATCAGCCGGAGCGGTGATGTCATTGTATTATGACATCATCACCCCCTGTTCGCACCCTCACTATTCTTTTACTTCCTTTGCCCTTTCCCCAGAGTAGAGTAGCAGGCCAGGGTGAGCTTACCGCAGGCCAACCTCTCTCCACCTTTCCTTTCATTAAATTACTTTCTCTCTTAACCAGAACCGGAGCAGTGCAAAACCTATTAAAATGCCCAGGCTTTGAGTGCAGCCCGCCTTCTTATTTCTACGTACACAGGGGCCTGGGATAAAGAATAAGAAATTTATACCTTAGCAGAATGAGCAATATCGCTTGTTATTAGCCACATACTCCTGCCCCGCAGTGACTGCGCGAAATACGTTTGGGGCTTGCGGAAAAAGGTAAGGTTGTTCAGGGCTGCGCGTAGTTCTCGTCACACAATCATTCATTTCGCTTGCCTCTTCCGTGCTTGTTTTCCCCCAAAGCCTTTTACGCCCTCTATCGCAGTGCGTTCACACATGCAACTTTAGAATGCGCCTTGTCTCTTAAATTTACTCAAGAAGTTCTCCATTGTGTTTGTGTTTCATTTCAATAGTAACAAAGCACAAGCAGAAATATGCACTTTAGTGCATTTGGGAAAACCAACCAGCTCGCATGTTTAGAGGTCACGCTTCTGCGCCGTTATCGACATCGAGCAATACCTGCTGCGCTGACCGTTCTGGAAAACGCCCGCCCGATGTTGTTCTCACACACCGTGAGACCCGTTGCTTCTGCTGAATGCCGACCTTGCCGACAGGCGGCAGGCTCAACGGCGGCAATTTACAGACGCTCGTTCGCGATAGCTGATGGTCTGGATTGTCTTTTTCAGTCGCCAGCTTTCACTATGCGCTGAAGAAGTGCGCCTCGCCACGCGACTTCTGTTGGTTCCGACGGCTGTGCACTTCTTGAGTGCATCTAATTGTTACAGTCGTGAGCGATATGAGGGGGAACAAACTTTTAGCCTAAAATTGAGAATGTCGTTATTTCTGCGCTAAATTTGATAATCACTTTTGGATTTTATGTGGCAAGAAGAGAACTAGTTAGATAACAGGAAAAAACTGCTGTTGTCACACAAAATTATGGAGTAATCAATAAACGAATGCCGAAACCTTGTTCCCTCTAATACTGCTCATGACTGCACCTTCAGTTGGTTCTGGCGACTTGTTGATGTAAGGCCTAATAAGTCTTATGAGCGGGTCTCCCACAGCACAGTACGTGGAATAATCGTTGCGTTCTTTCTTTCCAAAGGAGAATTTTTGTTTATAAAGATGAAGTGAAAATCGCCGCTCTGTTTTAATCACGGTGCACCTTTTTTGAAGCAAACGATTTAGCACCACAAGTATGTGGCCTTTCTCGTTTCAGATGCTGCGAAAAAATTGTCGAATGGAAGGCGAAGTGAGGTCTGAGACGTGCCAACATAAAGCACAAAAAGTAAAGGAATAGCACCGCGCGCCCCACCTGCTCCGGCGAGTGCATACGCCCATCTATATCAGACATAGATAGGGCAACGCAGCTGTTCGGTTACATTTTAAGGTCACACGGTAAAAAATTTGAACAGTCGTGTCGAAATTATTCACAGTATGAACTATGCCCGCCGAACGTGTGATATGTTCAATGACGGCGCCGAGGTGAGCCGAGGGGTGGTGGCCGCCACCCTCAATACCAAATATGTGCCGAGCGCTTCCTTCATACTCAGATGACGGGGACGTTTGGTGAGAAGGCAGTCCTCATTATATAAGCGCGCTAACTGGCGAGTGAGTAGGTGAAAGTCCACCAACCGCACATTGCGCATTTTATATACAGTCGATCTCACTTATAACGAACCTGACGATCACGCCGATTGCGTTCGTTATATCCGATTCTCGTAATAAATTTACTCCCTGTATTACAGCCACAAATATTAAGTCCGGCAAAAGGGACGTGTATTTCTTAAAAACTTCGTCCTGCGCCTATATATCTTCAAAGCAGATCGATACCGTGGCGCTTTCGAGGCTCTACAGGCCGGTCATGTTCTCGTCACCAAAACCGTTGCGGGCAGCAATCTGCTTTAGGGACGGGCTGTAACCAATCGTAGTTGAAGCGGCCACGGCAGCTGCTGGCAGGTCGGCCACATTGATCAGATGCCTACAGCGGTAAGGGAATGCCCTTACTTTGCGTACGACAACTACGTCATAGCACGGCTCTGCGGTGTTGTCATCCGTACGAACGTGGTCATCCGAGGCGACATCCGGCCAGCTATGCATCAAAGACGTGTTGACGCAAATATACGTGCGTCAGATCACGTTTTAGAAAGCGTCATCTTCAGGGGCCCATGCAGCGACGAAAATAGCTCAGCGCACATGCGCACAGAATGTATCAGCCGCACTATCTACATTATCTGGCGCTTACTGCACGCGCACGAAAGCTGGAACCGGCTCGTCAGGCTACGCATACCACAGCGGGGCCAGCAAGGCATTCAAACTTCCCATATCGCTGCCGTTGCTTGATCCACGACCATGAGCAATAGCTTCGCTCTCGACGCTATACCCCCGTGTCGCGCACACCACGCTTCTTACTTTCACTCTGCCCAACCGGCGCTCACTCGAGCGATGATTGATCTTGATCGGGGCGCACTTAGCCCGTGGTTAACTACAGTTCAATACCGGCGTTTTATTGCTTTCGCCGGTCGTCATGTTCTTGCCGGGGCAGTGTCGCGGGGGCTGACAGACGTCTCCGGTCTCCGCGTTTGTTGGGAGCGCGAGTTTCTCGACTTCGGGGCCGAGTTTACGGCGCCTCCTGGTTCGCTATCATAACCGAGTGATGCAGTTACAGTTGTTCGGTGTATGTGAGACGAATTTCCATGGTCCTAATGCATATTCTGACGGTAGCACCACACGCGTTCGTAATATGCGAGCGTGCGTTATATCTGCGGCCTTTATAAGTGGGTTCTTCTGTAGTCTATCTCCATGAGTAGCAAAAGAAAATAAGCCTTACTCATGAGAAAAAATTCAATGGAATGAAAATTCGTTTTTGGGAAAGGAAATTGTGCAGTGTCTGTATCACATCTCAGCGGACACCTGAACCGCGCCGTAAGGGAAGGGATAAAGGAGGGAGTGAAAGAAGAAAGAGGTGTCGTAGTGGAGGCCACCGGAATAATTTCGACCACCGGGGGGTCTTTAACGTTCAGTGACATCGCACAGCACACGGGCGCCTTACCGCTTCGCCCCCATCGAAAAGGGGCCGCCGGCGCTCGGGTTTGAACCCGGGTACTCCGGATCAGCATCCGAGCGCCCTAACCACTGAGCCACCACGGCCCGCCCTTCCTTTTTTGCACCACTCCACCAGGAGCATCCTAGCACCGTCTCTGAGTGATGACTGCGCATTGCTTTATAATCGAATGGATTGTTAGCTGCAAGGTTTTCTGTGGCCACATCCAGCAGCTCGGGAAGTAGAAAGATTCCAACTTTCTAGCCGATTGGTGTAACATTTCTGATCGCGTATGTAGCCATGAGGCTGTAGAGTTCGAACACCAGAGCACACTCTCTCAGCTTGGACGTTTTATCTGGCTTGCCTCTATTGTCCTTCCCAGAAAAAAAAAAAACTCCACGCACACGAAAAAAACTGTGTCGCTACGTCACTGGGGGAGTTGCTGACAGAAAATGCTCAACAGAGACAATATTTCAAATATCTTGAGTGACAAGCGATAACGCCTGGCGGAAAGTTCACAATTGGCGCCTTTTTCAGCAAAATTTGGCTGTATATGGAGTGCATGTCGAAACACCGGAGGTTTCCTAGAATTGTATAGAGAAATAAGGCCATGTGTGTAGCGAGATATCCCTGTATGCTGAGACAACGTGCTGAACGGAGAAAGGTGAACAGATAAAAGGGGCGTTTAACGACTATGGTTACTTCACTGTCGTGCCATATGGAACAAGACTCACTTGATCTTTGACACGGAGGTACTTAAGGGGGCAAAGTAGGTTATCTGAAGAGCCTGTCAAAGATGAGGCGAGAGTAAGCCCGACTTTTCGCATAAGCTTCTCGATAAGTGGCAAAAGAAAATGTTGATATGAATTGAAGTTGCACGTGTGGCTGCTGGCATGATTAGCCTCACAAAGAGCGTCGATAACTTTCCTCCTGATCACCTCTTGCAGATGAAAAATGCAGCAGCCACTTTTCGTCGAGCCGTCCCGTTCGCACGATAAAACGCAGAAACCCACAATTAAGAGGCCACTCGAGTAAGCGTACGAAGGGATTTCATAGGATATGGCCATCGAAAGGCATCTGGCGCGGTGGATCACCGGACATAACGTGCTGATGTCGGGCGCTAGGCTGCGGGTTCAATGAACGGTCGCAGAGGACATTTCGTTATGTACTAAAAATTCAAAAACATTATCTACCGAGCTTTGGAAGCACGTTAGACAATCCAGTAGGATTTAAGTTAATCTGGAGCTCTCCAATGCAGGTTTCCCGGCTTAAGCTTTCGGCTGTTATAGTTCATTAAATACGAAGGCAACATAACCGATGGTCCTTAAGAGTAACGGAATGGATTCCAAGAGATGGGAGGAGTAGCACTGGGAGGGAGGGAGGGAGGGAGGGGGGGCAGAAAATGAGGTGGACGGATGAGATTAGGAATTTTGCGGGGATACGGCGGGCGCAGCTGGCACAGGACAGGGTTAATTGGAGAGATATGGGAGATGCCTTTGCCCATTAGTGGGCGTAGTCAAGCTGACGATGACGATGATTTCATGAATTTGTAAATAGTTGGCTGGACGACTCTGCTTGCTTTCAGCTTAAAAGTAGCCAGGTGCTGCTACGTCAGGTTCTTGTCTTCGTTGGGATTGTCTTCGAACCCGACGGTTATCCTTTCTCGAATGCAGTATTGTACAGTCTTGTCGGTGACGTTAACAAGTTGTGGGCTGCTGGTATTAGGGTGTTTTGGAAAATATGCTGCATGGGCGGCTGTGACATCCGCTACTGACTACATTCCTTTGCGGTAACGGAGAGGTTTTGTTTGAGTGTCCGTGTAGAGCGCTTGCCTTGGTCAGTTTTACAGCGATAGCTGTTGGTATGACGTTGAAAATGGAAAATTGGTTTTTGAGAGAAGGAAAATGCGTAGCAACTGTCTCACATCTCCGTGGACGTCTCAGCATTGCAGAGAGGAAATCGTAGAAGGTGGGAATGAAAGTAGAAAGGGGTGCCCTAGTGGAGGGCTCCGGAATAATTTCGACCAACTGGGGATCTTTAACAGAACACGGGCGCCTTAGCGTTTCGCCTCCAACGAAACGCGACAACCGCGGCGGATTGGCGTAGCAATATATAGCCGCTGTCCCGCAGTGAGAGGGAAAATTGCGCGAGGCGCCATCGTGGGTGCGAGAACGCGAATGCCTCGCGCTACCTTCGCTGTCTTCGGACGGGACGCGCTCACCCGCGATCACGTTACCACACGTGCACTCAACCCGTGCCTATAGTGCCTGGTGCAATCTTCGTCGTCACTGGCCGGGATGCGCGTTCGTAACACGCGCTTCGCCAAACACCCCTGGGAAAATATCCTCCGGAGTTTGCAGGCAGTGTGAAAGCGATTACGCCAGTACGCATGCATATTCCTGAGCAGTAAAGATACCAGAAACGGAAGCGCGGCAGAGCCAATAGGGCCGACAGTGGTCAAACTCTTTAAATACGCATTCCCGTGCTCAGGGCGCTGCACGTAGCCAGGAGGCGAGACCCCGCAAACGTGAGGCTGGTTCAACGCAGGTTGTTTGGCGGCAGCTCGAAACGGGCACTTTCTTTAATCCGTACCTGTACTGCTTATGGTTCCCAAAGCAGTTCAGCCCCGTCTGTTCTCTCTGCGGGCACCAGAAGGCAGACACACCACGCATCCTATGCTCATGTAATCGAGGCAAGCCATCGGAGAGCATGCAGCACTAGCTAGGTACCCAATCGCAGTGGGAGGCCGCGCTGCTCAGCTCGGACCCGCAGGTTCAACTCCGAGTCACGGAGCGGGCCGAAGAGGCCACCTGCAGCGTCCGGCCTAGAAGAAGAGCCCAGCCCACCGCTTGGAGGAGAGCACCAGTCCAACCCGCGCCAGTTGAGTTTCCCCTTCCGGTGGCGATGAGAGGAAACTACTTGATGATGAAATCGGGGTTTCTTGATGACCCGGTGGTTCTACTCGCAAACATTCACATTACTCAAGGAAAGGAGAAGGTTAACTATTTATTTACAACATAGGTAAAAAAACGAGAAGAAACAAAGCAAGGAGAAAACTATTTACATGTCTAAATCGTGGATCAGACGAATTCAGCCCCCGCTCAACCCAGAGCGCTTGGTTTTAAACCCTCTGTCTCCGCCTTTAGTGGGGACAGCAACCAATAAGATAACCAACGACCCATCTCGCCAATCAGTGGTTAGGGAAAGGAAAATAAGGTCCGCCCACTGATCAGAGATTGGGGAAAAAGGTCTGATTAAAACATTTGGGAAGGAGGTTTCAAATAACTACACAAACAACACAAATGCGACTTCCGTTCCCACGCCACCCACGGCACCACAGACGCTAGAAACATGTGCCGACGAGGCGATGACTCAGGTTGTTGACAGCAACAAAGAGAACACAGTCGTTAAGGGAAGTAGACAGTCGTTACAGGAATAGTGGGTTTCCGGTCACTCGGCTAATACCTCGTGCGCCCCCGAAGCCTCGTCAACCCCTTAACAACCACATGTCGTCAGCTGTACTTGGTTCGCGTTTTTCCCGGCGGGTCATCCCCGTGACGGCGCGGCGTAAACGAGGACCCCCGCCGCACAAAGGGGAGGCAGGGACTGGACGGGCCCCTTTGTTAGGGACTTTCGGCCCCGCTGGAGCGGCGTTCCTTTGCGAACACAAGATCAACGAGTTCGCGGAATGGTCAGCGAACTCCACAGCGCCTATAACCTCTTCTCCAATAAATCTCACCTCCTCCTTGTCAGCACAGGAAGCACGCGCTCGGGACGTTGATGCAAACGCTCGCGATCAACGTCGACGCATGCGCAGAGTCAGTCACAGCGATGGGTTGCACGTCCGCGTCAGCCGAAGCTAACGACGACGATGATGACGCAACACAGATTGGTTAATAGTAAACAAGTACAGGAGTCTTGCATGCCAGAAAGCCCAGCTATAGCAAGATTCATAACCCAACAACTGAGGACTGGAAGGTGGTGCTGTCCAGCTCACGTTCGGAGGACCAGCTTTGGCTCCATTGGAGCGGGCAAGAGCCGCAGCAAAATCCAATGGGCTGCTGGAATGAGGGCCCACCCCAAAACTATGTTCATTAACCGTTCCTCTCTCTCTCTCTCTTGCACATGAAATTTAATTGCGACGGAACTATGGAATATTATAAGGTAATGTTACGGAAGTACTGAAGGTAATGAACGGTCTAGTCTTCCGATGCGTAGCCGAATATTTTTCTCTTAAAGTTCGTCCATCGCTCGCATCCAGTAATTTGACTGTTGTAGAAAGCCATTTTGGAACGCTTCCGACGATAACAAAAATGTTAATAGCGAAAAAATTCCGGCCGAAAGGAGATCCGCAGATATATATTGATCGTTATAGTGAAATCTTGCGACATTAAAAAAAAAACTGAGTTCATTTACTGCATTCCGTTCAAAAATGCGCTTGCCCAGAATTTCTCAGTATGTGATGTTTACTGTCTCTGCGTTTAATGCGCAAAACTGAGCAATAACATTGCACGCGGTGTAGTAAGCGAAGTCCATTTCATTTACTGTGGCTTCATTACATTTAATGTGCAGCTTACAGCAATCCCGAGGATCGGTGCAGCGCTTTCTGTGCGCCTTTCCTTTGCTGAATTGGTTATACGTGTGACGTGTGGTTAGCTGGCCCGCATGACGCGAGCCATGGCTGCGGTGCCAGCCAGAGGGTGCGCGATGAGAGTGCGTAAAGTGCGATCAAGTGATCGTGGTGGGCCATGAGTTCGCACTCACATGGAGGTGGGGGGGATTAGAAACCCTACCGTGAAGAAAACTTGTCCGGCGCTGTCGTGTTGTGTACACTTGCCAACACGTGCCTGGGGTGGTACATGGAAGATCCACGTTCTTCGTTTGGCAGTGGAAAGAGGGAAATCCCCTCGCCGCTTGCAAGAGAAAGAAGGGAGAGGCCAGAAGGTGGCTGTCAGAAAGAACCCCCCAAAATATGACCACGAATGACTCAGGAAAAATAAAAATTGCTAAGAATGACTCAGCAGAAATGGAATGACTAACCGTGACTACAAATGACTCGGCAAGTCACGCAGAGAATTTGCTGAGTAGTTTGTTCAGCAAAGTTGAGCCCAAAACCTTTAGTGGTCAAATAATTAAGTGCCAAAGAATATAAGAAAATGTGAATAGCAGGTAAGAAGTTGAAGAGGACAGAGTAAGCTTAAGGAGAACTATTTCTAACGCACTCTGATGGCAAAACGATAATTAAGCGCCCCCGTAACTCCCAACCCCGATGGAGAAATGTATGGGAGTTTCTTAGTCGATCTCTGTCTAGTGCTTCCTCTGCCATATCTGAGTGATTTGGTGAATTCATGTGGTCTCATGTCCCGCATATAGGCCGCACCTCGTTTTGCTGTGACTTCGAAGACCTTGATGAAGTCTATGCTAGCTATCTGCAGCCTGTTTAATTTCAGTTGAAAGGCGATTCCATGTAAAGCCACAATGTACTCCAATTTATGTGTGAGAACTGTATGTATATGTATGGAAGTGAGGATAGTTGTGGAAGCACCCTGTACGCTGCGTGCAAAAACAACTTGAAGAGCATGTTACAGGTGCTTTCGTTGGATGAGACATATATTACGTTGGGGCAACCTAAAATGATTGTGCCCCTGCCTGCCCCACTGACGTATAACAGGCTTAACTGTTGGATGAGACAGTGTATACTGAGGGAACAGTAACGAACCTGGGGAGGGGGGGGGGGGGGTGCAACGAATCAGGCGGGGAAATCAGATAAGAAAATTCGCTGGGATAGCGTCATCAGCGGCGAGTGCAGTTCAGGTGGCTGATTGGCAATAAATGGGAGCTAAGCATTCGTCGTATGTAGACGTGACCGGGGTGATCATGACTACTATCATTCCTTGTGATTTATTGCTTATTTCACTGACGACCCTGTTATTCGCCACAGCGTGACATACACTGCATATATGTTGAACTGGACCTTCCAAACGGAGTTGAGTGGTGCTGACTTAAACAGAGGGCACTGCTGTTAGCGCAGTAGGGGCTGTTTTTGTATGCTATATAAGGAAAAAGACTCTGCAGTTGCAGCTTTCTCCGGTCGCTCAATGCCCAAAATTTACCTCTATAAAGGAAGACAACAAACTGACCCCTGCAGTTGGTTTTCACAGTTATGAGACAAACATGCGTGCGAACAAACGTGGCCTTAGCAGCCAGACTATTCTCCTTAAAAAAAAAAATGAAACAAAGTGAAATGATCAGTTTCCGGCGATGTCTGAACAGGCACTTTCCAAAGTCAACCCGGCGAAGTTCAGCACCCTCGCCACGCCGGACGCTGTTTTAAGCGCTCAGATTTATGTATAACGCAGTGCTTAAAGTTGCCGTTATCATCCCATAAATCTTCAGGAATAACCGACAGAACCTAGCGTTATCGCGCGCAGCGTCCGCCGATAGTCAGGAGGCATTCACATCTCATTGTGAAGGTTGCCTATGAACGCATTTATCAAGAGCAAGAGTGACAGCCTCAGTACCGGATGCTGCCGAGGTTAACAAAATTGGCGGGAAACGCAGATGCCATACGTGGAAACCGACGGACCGGCAGCGCAACAATACAGCTCGTTGGGTTTCGTTATCGTTCCTGGAAACAGGCCAAAGTCAGCAGCATATAGCAAAAGCCGCGTATACCGCACTTCGAAAACACTCCAGTTTTAATCACAGAGGAGCGAAATTGAACGTCTAAAGCGCAACTATTTTCCATTACTGCTTCCACTCGTACAGTCGTCAGCACGCCTGACTAGAGCGCTGGAGTGGCGTGCTGCGGAATAAACAAACTGAAACCATTAATTGGCTCATCCATTGCTAATACAGGGCAAATGCCAGGGAAAATTTTGTGCCTGTGCAGCTTCGCTCCAGCGCGCAAGCATTTTCTCCATAGAACCATATACCAGTTTAAAAATTTCCCTTCCTTTGTACGACAGGGCAGCGTTCTAACGCTATAGGCAGGCGTGCTGACGACTGTACCAAGGTACAGAGGGCAAAACACTTGTCTAGAACGACCGTACTCTGTGTTCAGCAGCTCTGAAAGCTGCTGCGACCAGGAAAGAAAAAATCACGATAAAATTCTTTGTGTTTAACTGCACATGCTTACATCCATTCCATTTTTAACCGGATGTTATCGCTAGATACCACGTGCTGAGCCCGTAACACTCCCAGGACGTGTTCTAGACAAGCGTTTTGCCCTCTTTATAAGCAGATTAATACGTTACCAGGATTAAAGTGTGGAGTACAGTGAGTGCGGCTTTATCTCCTTTTAAAGAGCGTAGGAATGTTGAAAGTTGCACTGAGCTAGCAGTCACGCCGTGGTTCGAGACAAGCTCTACAAGCAGCCTCAGAACCGTGGCACTGAAGATGCCCTCCCTCCACAGAAAGCGAAAACGCTGAGGCAAGGAGCGTAAGCGGCATTCCGCTCACATAAGACCATCAGAGCAACAAAGGAGACCAACATAATATCAACACAGGGTCCACTTGTAGTGCGCGTAGCTTGTCTCCATAAAAACGCTTGACAAACGCGACGGTCATTTCTGTGGCTGTCATGCACCTTACGCGAAAGCAGAGTGCCGTGCAGCTAATAGACCGGCTTGATTACCCCTACCGCTATCCTTACAGCTTAGGTAACATTGAAAGGAATGCCATATATGGCAACGTAACACTTAAGGGTGTTGTGGGTGGCTGTACAGAAAAACGAAGAGGCAAGTGCACCGGCCTGTAGAGTGGCAACAACGGGGCCGCCCTCACTGCCTTGTGCAGACAGAACAGCAGACAGAAAGTGTGGTGAAAGAAGGAGAAGAAACGACCAGACATGTGCCGCAGCGCAGATTCACCTTCCCGCATGAAGGGAAGGTGATGTGTCAGTGTTAAAAAAATTCGAATGAATTGTCCAGTTAGGCGCTCGAAGAAAGAAAGAAGGAAAGAAATGAAAGAAGAAAGAAAGAAAGAAAGAAAGAAAGGAAAAAAGAAGTAAGAAATAAAGAAAGGAAGGAAAGAAGGAAGAAAGGAAGAAAGAAAGAAAGGAAAAAGAAAGGAAGGAAGAAAGAAATGAAGAATGAAAGAAAGGAAAAAAAAAGAAATAAAGAAGGAAAGAAAGAAAGGAAGAAAGAAAGCAAGCGCTGTCTGGATTTATAACATGGAGTTTAATGGTATCGGGCCTTCGTTTTTTTGGGAGGTCAGGTTGAGGAGAGCACTAAATGGTAAACCTCGCATGTGACTAGACTCCTGGCATGACTTCTTTGCATAACTTATAAAGCATTGCATATATTTGCCCTTTGACCGTGAGGCGGGCAGTCTGGTGTCGGCGCTATCTAGAAACGGCTGTCGATGTATGCACGAGACATGCAGCGATAACGTACGAATATAAATGCTGCCGTGGCACCTGCGTGCGATGCATGAGACGCACGAAAGCTGCACTTCGTACGCAGATCTTGACAGTGAGTCCTGTCATCGTTCTCGTCTTATCGACCACTCCTGCGGTCGTTGGAACACTCGACCGAGCCAGGCAGGCTGCGGTTGCGAAAAAGCTGAGCTCAGTTTTTATGTGAGAGCTGCTGCATCCTTTATTTCGATTCTAGGAAGAGCTGGCAGCGCCTTTCCACACTTTCCAGGCAACTTCCTGTGTAACAGCGACACTAGGCAAGCCTTGCGGGGCACTTTAGCAATTTCAAACGTGAAGAAGGGTGCAGCTCTCCTGATATCATAAGCTGTCGATAATGCCGGAAGCACTTTAGGAGCGGCATTTCGTAGCTAGATGGCAGTTTTACCCATCCCCCAAGGGATCTTGGGATCTTCAAGGGGTAGCATTGTTCTCACTTACATGGTCTTTCCCATTAACCACGTGTGCCTGAGTTCCTGCTGGTATGAACAATATAAGCGAGTGCATTTAAAATTGTGCGCGGGAAGCGCCGACCCAGATCTGCGAAAAGAATAGAAAAATAGGAATTGAATCACAATAAAATACTCGGAAACTGCCCATGCACTGCTGTGGCAAGTGTTGTAGTGATGCTATATCGTCCATTGCGTAAACTATGCGCGTTCACAAAGCCATGCATAACGCTAGTTCGCGCCGGTACGTAACGGGAACAAACAGATAATGGCAGCTCCGTATCTGATCTTCAGCGTGGTCTTTTCTTGTTCACAAAAAGAGCCGGCTGGTTAATGGTTAGGAACACTAGGGACTGGAGGTCAGCCGAAGAAGTATGCTTCTCCTTCTTCCACTACGCACCGACCTACACTCTACCATCCCGTCTGGGCGTGCAAATCACCACCCGGCGGCGTTCCACCCATAACCCTCGCGCCCAACCCTTTCCTCTTGGGAGGATGCCCTGCCCAGCACGGAGCCGACCGACCAGCGCCGGTTCATCGAGCGTGCCGAGAGGATAGCGGTGGCCAACGGGGCCATTGACTGAGAGCCCTTCTTCCTGACACCGCTCTGACCCGTACGAACTTGAAAGACCAGAGACAGCTGCTCTAGCGGGCCTACCAGGATCGCGGCCGCACATGGAGCCATAGACTGAGGGCTCCACTCAGGATTACAAGCAGCACACTATGCTTGAAAAAAGCTTTTCCTCCTCTGCATCCTCCACTGACCTGCCATTTCCCGCATATGCAAGGTAACGGTGGCTAGTATAGGGAGCGGAGATATCGAGGACTGAAGGTGTCTGTACAGCAGTTCGTAAGCTGGGTGTTCAACACACTACAGGAAAAACCGAATTGCGGACGTTGATCAGAGGTTTGCAGGCGGCTACTGTCAAAGTTAATTGGTTTGTTCACAGAATGTGCGTTGATCATGAGACGAAAGTAATTAGAAGGACAAGAATGGGGTGGAGCGAATATGGCAGGTTCTCTCAAATCATGAATGGCAGTTTACCAATATTCCTCAAGAGAAAAGTGTACAACAGCTGTATCTTACCAGTATTCACCTACGGGGCGGAAACGTGGAGGCTAACGAAAAGGGTTCAGCTTAAGTTAAGGACAACGCAGCGAGCCATGGAACGAAAAATGATAGGTGTAACGTTAAGAGACCGGAAGTGGGCACAGTGGGCGAGGGAACAAACACGGGTTAATTACATCCTAGTCGAAATCAATAGGAAGAAACGGGCTTAGGCAGGACATGTAATGCGATGGCAAGACAGCCGCTGGTCATTGAGGATAACGGAGTGGATTCGAAGAGAAGGCAAGCGTAGCAGGGGGCGGCAGAGTTAGGTGGGCGGACGGGATTAAGAAGTTTGCAGGCATAGGGTGGACGCAGCTGACAAAAGACAGGGTTAAGTGGAGAGACGTGGGAGAGGCCTTTCCCCGCAATAGGCATAGTCTGACTGATGATGATAATGATGACATATATTAGTGTGGGCAGAGAAAAAATAAAGAAAAAGGATGTTGCCGGGCTGATAATGGCGACAGTCAGATGACAAAGGTTAGACTGGGCTAAAGAAAAGAAGCCCTGCTGACATAAAGTAGTGTCTGCAATAAAATGAATGTCGGAGTTAGCGCAAATGCAAAAAGAAAAACTGTTGCAGTATATCAGTGTCTTATCAGGTCAGAAGTGTGTGTGGTTGGCGGTGAGCTGACGGCACGTGGCGGGTACACGATGCTATTGGGATGCAGGTCGCTCTCCTGTAGGACTAATAAGGTGGTTTGTTGAGCTAGTTGGTGCATGATCGAATAAATGGCAGCGGAAAGTAAACGAAGACATCGAAGAAACACACAGACGAGGACGATGCTGCCGCAGCATCGTCCTCGTCTGTGTGTTTCTTCGATGTCTTCGTTTACTTTCCGCTGCCATTTATTCAACCTGTAGGACGCCTCTCCTCGCCTTCTGTTCCCTCGTCCGTTCAGGTCTAAGCAGCTTTTGCTGTCAAGACTGCAACGTTTATTCGTCTTATCACGTTAGGTGTAAGTGTGGAAACCGATGGAAACGGTGATGGGTACGCGTGTCCTTGATTGATTACGGCGAAGAGTATTATCTCCAACAGAGTTATCTCAAGCGATTGCGGCTCGCGCGCGACCCAGTGTTACGCAGACGACTAACGCATGTCGGCGTCGCAAAACCGGATTGTTCTCTCAGAGAAATAGCCCACGAATAGTGGAGATAACGCTCTAACTTATGCAGATTCCGTGCTCACCACAGAGTTTCTTACTATTAACTAGAGGGAAAACTTGCGCCCCGCCTATGGGAGTTTGCACGGAGCTTCCTCGAGACCACCTGAGACACCATGGGCACTCTAAGCATCATGGGGCGGAGAGCTAGTGAGTGCAGAAGCACGACGTTTGGCCAATAATAATGAAAGAACAAACGTTGCTAGATAATAAATAATGTCCTAACATTCAATATCCTGTCTATAAATTGCAACAAACGAGCAGAAAAGCATTTAAATATAAAGTTTGCCCAAAATAAGCGATGGCTTGCTCTCCTATTGGCCAAGTGTTGCAGACCACAAAAGCCAAAAAATTGGAGGACGCTTAAGCTTCGCCTTTACGAGTGGAACGCGACCGCGTGTTGCAGCACTGCCTGGGAATCCACGGAACGCCATCGCCCGTTCGGCACGACGCCTTGCCCGTTAGACAAATCGCTCTGCTACTTACGGTGAAACGGACGCGAAGAGCGGCATACCACGCAGAAGCGCTTCCAGGCGTCTTGCCGAAACGCGTGGGATTCAAGTTAGCTGTCGAAGTTCGTCGGCACATTGTTCTCGACAAACACGATGCCACGAACGCCAGCATAGCTTCCGTGCCGAACGAACGGGCAGCAATGTCTGTTGTCTGTTGTTGCCAGGAAGAAAGAAAAGGAAAGTGCACAGGCCTGCTCACTGGCTCTAACCGAGCCACAATCGCTACCACGTGCAGATAGTAGGAAAGTTGAAAGATGGGATAGAAAGATAGGATAGTAAAGACGCGCTAAAGACAAGGCCGATCCCAGAGGTAGTGCAATACCGGGCCAACCGATGGCGGGAGTGAAGCATCCTTCAAACTCTCCGCCACATTTCCAAAAAAATAAGTCCAATTGGACCCGTAACAGATACTCTATGGGGTCCGGACATTCGCCGCAAGCTTCGTGGTGAACGCGCTTTGGATGCGCGCTGCGTTGTTCGCCGCTCACAGCGTGATTCCTGCGTTCCCGCACGGCCCCACTGCGCCCGAACGAGACGAGCGGGTGGTGCTGCCATCTCTGAGAGTGTGCATGTGACCATATGCACAATCCCAGAGGTCCAGAGGCAGGCTCGCGAAACGGAAAGGAGGGTCGTGGAGACTAATCGGGTAATTAGGCTATTGAGTCGACGACTAAGATACGAGGTGATGGAGGTCAACAAGGAAGTGTACGAGGTTAGGCCCCACCCTTTTGCACAGGATGGCATCCACTACGGTGGTGCCACTGGCAAGAAGGTGGGTAGTAGGATAGGTCGCCAGGCAACAGCTTTTTTGGGGGGACCCAGAGCTCTGAAAGAACCAGTGTAGAGAAGGAAGAATTAAGATCAAACGGACAATGGAACCATAGGGGAAGAAAGAGACGCAAGCGCCAGGGCCAAGTTAATTCAGATATAGGTTTCATTAACATGCAAGGTGGCAGGAATAGACTGAAATGGGGGGAAATAGAAGAACAGTTAAGACAGGAGGAATTAATGGTATATGGTTTAGGGGAAACACATCTTAGAGACATGGAGCAACCACCCTGTAACCCAGACTACGCATGGGAATATTGCAATAGAACAGAGGGCAGCAGAAAGGGAGGTGGAATTGGGGCATTCATTCATAAAAGTATGAATTTTCAAAGGGTTAGACTGGGATGCAGGGAACATTTATGGCTAAAAGGAACAGTGGCAGGCAAGCAAACACTCCTTGGCTTTGTATACCTGTGGACAGGGGTTAATGCCAAAGAGGAAAACAGGAAAATGTTAGAATGTATTGCAAGCGACATTGATGAGCTAGGAGGACAGGGCAAGATAATTATATTAGGCGACATGAATGCACACATAGAAGACCTGGATGGGTACACGGATTCGACAGGAAGCATGCTGCAGGACATGTGTGACAGGCATGATTTAGTTGTATGCAACAGCACCGAGAAGTGTGAAGGGCTCATAACATGGGAGGCGGGGAGTCTGCACTCGACGATAGATTATGCACTAATGTCACAGAGGATATATAACAGATTAGGGGTAATGAGCATAGATGAAGATGGTTCCAGAAGTCTAGGTAGTGACCACAAGCGTATCAAGTTGAGCTTCAGAAGAAAAAGCAATGTAGGACTGAATCAAGATAAACAATCAGGGGGAAATTTTTACTCAGAAAAGCAATTGGAAGTAGCAGCCAAACAAATCGAGAAAGTAATTTTTGAGGATAGTGAAACAGAATGGACTTATACCAAATTAACTCGATTACTGGAGCTAGAGCTAGCTAAGGTGCGAGTAAAGCTAAAAGGGAAAAGATGCAAACCCAAGAGTTGGTGGGATGAGGAGGTCAAGAGGGCAATAGAAAAGCGCAAGGAAGCATCCAGGGAGCACAGATATTCCAAGAAGAGGGGGGAACCAAAACCCGAAGTAGACAGAAAATGGGATACCTTCATAAAGTGTAGAAGGAACGCATCCTATTTGATTAATGAGAAAATTAGAAGAAAGGGTGCCCAATGGATGTCAAAAGTAAATAAAAAGGATAGAAAAGCAGCCCAAAAATTCTGGAAACATCTAAATGCAATGAGTAATAAAACTAGGCTAGAACAAAGGTTTATTGTTACGGATGAGGGTATTCGACTAGAAGGGGATGAAGCAATAAAACACATAGGAACAAGGATGACGGAAAAATTTTCAGCAAAGCACGTGGTACATAATTTATCGAAGGAGGATAGACCGGTTACAGCAATAGCTTCACTTGAGCAAGGAGAGTGGGAAAGGGCAGAGAAGAAGGTTCCTAGTGGCACATCAACAGGACCAGATGGTATCCCGATTATGTTGATAAAGAAGTTAGGACCAAAATCCAAGCAAACATTAGTACAGGTAGTGAACAAAATGATAGTGGATGAGAAAGTTCCCGATGAATGGCGATTAAGTAGAATGAACATGATATATAAGGGAAAGGGGGACAAAGCAGACGTAAGTAACTATCGCCCCATAACAGTGACATCTGTGGTTTACAGGGTGGTGATGCAAATTATAAAGGATTGACTGCAGGCTTGGGTGGAGAACGAGGGGGTGTTAGGGGAACTACAGAATGGGTTCCGGAAACAAAGGAGGTTGGAGGACAATCTATTTTCATTGACACAGTGTATAGAAATTGCAGAAAAGGAACATAGGCCCTTATTGCTAGCATTTCTGGATATTAGGGGAGCCTATGACAACGTTACTCAGGAGCATTTGTGGGACATATTGGGCACATTGGATGTGGAAAATGGAGTAATTAATCTTTTAAAAGATATATATAGAGGTAACAGAGTGCTCATAAAATGGGAAAAAAATGTATCAGGGCCTGTAGAGACACAGCGGGGGCTTAGACAAGGATGTCCTCTGTCCCCTTTGTTGTTCATGTTGTACCTGCAAGGTTTGGAGGCCAAGCTAGAGGGGAGCGGACTAGGTTTCAACCTATCTTTTTTCAAGCAAGGGGAATTGATTAAACAGACATTACCGGGACTAATATATGCGGACGATATAGTGATAATGGCTGACAACAAGGAAGACCTGCAGAAGTTGTTAGACATATGCAGTACAGAGGGAGATAGATTAGGCTTCAAGTATAGTAAGGAAAAATCTGCAGTCATGACATTTAATGAAGAGGGCGGCGAGCATAAAATACAGGAGTTCGTGCTAAACGTAGTGAATGTGTACAAGTATCTTGGGGTGTGGATAAATAACAGTGTTGGGTATCTGACAGAGCATGAAAAATATGTAATGAATAAAGCTAGTAGGAATGCAGCTGTCATGAAAAATAGGGCACTGTGGAATTACAATAGGTATGAGGTGGTAAGAGGGATCTGGAAAGGGGTGATGGTCCCTAGCCTGACCTTCGGGAATGCAGTCCTGTGTATGAGGCCAGATGTTCAAGCAAGGCTGGAAATTAGGCAACGGGGAGTAGGGAGGTTAGCTTTGGGAGCACATGGCAATACACCAAATCAGGGGGTACAGGGTGATATGGGATGGGCGTCTTTCGAGAGCAGAGAGGCTAGCAGTAAGATAGCATTTGAGGAACGATTGAGAAGGATGGAGGAAAAGCGGTGGGCTAGGAAAGTTTTCAGATACCTGTATATAAAGAATGTTGACACGAAATGGAGAAAGCGAACTAGAAAATTGACAAGCAAATATCTGGACAGCAGTAAGGGGGCAAATCAGCAATTATCGGTTAAGAAAAAGGTTAAAGGAACAGAGAGAGCTTTGTGGAAAACAGGGATGCTGACGAAATCGGCACTAGAAACATACCGGACCTTTAAACAGGAAATTGTCAAAGAAAATATCTATGATAATTGTAGGGGAAGTTCTTTGTTGTTTGAGGCCAGGACTGGAGTTTTGCGGACTAAGACGTATAGAGTCAGGTACCAGGAGATAGACACTTTGTGCATTGCGTGCGGAGAGGAGGAGGAAACAGCTGAACACTTGATACTTTTCTGTAAAGGGCTTCACCCTACAGTGGAAGGCAGCGGGGCTGACTTACCCAAGGCATTGGGGTTTAGGGATAGTGAAGGGAAAGTGGATTTTAAGAGGTTAGAAGTAACCAAGCGAAGGTTATCTGATTGGTGGCTAAAAGCAAGACAGGAGTAAAATTTCACAAGACATGGCTAGGTGGCTTGAGCCACCGCCCAATGTAAAGTGTTCAGCCGTATCCATCCATCCATCCATCCATCCATCCATCCATCCATCCATCCATCCATCCATCCATCCATCCATCCATCCATCCATCCATCCATCCATCCATCCATCCATCCATCCATCCATCCATCCATCTGTTGGGGCAGTGGCGTACATTGCGAGGAGGAGCGAGGAGGAGGAGGAGGACGATTTTTCGCTCACGGCCAACGTCGCCGATGACACCGGCTTTTCTGCGCCACGGGGCCCTTAACGCTGTCGGGTCAATATTTCGTGTTTAACAGGCATACTTTTAAACAGAAATATGTTTAAAAAAATGTAGTCGTTTCAACACTTTAAGAGGTTTTTTAATGCTATTTCAGAAAACAAAAACCTTTTATTGGCGTCTTGTGCTGCTACGATTTCGCTACTATGGCTTTTGCGCACTACGTTTGCGCCAGTCATCTGCGCGCGGGGCGCGCCGTGGACGGAATTGGGCGTCTCAGTAACGCCACTCTGTGTTCCTGAAAAAAACCGACTGTCTCGCACCAAGTAGCTCATCGCCCTATGATGATTTGAGCGCTCATGGTGGCTGACGTGCAGCGCCGCCAGCTTTCCCTCTAGTTAATAGTAAAAAACTCTATGGCGCACAAACAGAACCAGTACAGACGAAGCGCGTACTTTCAACTGAGTTTATTGGATAGGATGTGGCGTTTTTATAGAAAACGTGAAACAAGGCAGAGTGAACTGTTTTTGCATCTCAAAAGGAACACTGACACCCTTCTAACTAAAATCGGGCCAAAGACCTCCTCAATTCTATTTTGTTATTTTCGAGGGCTACTGACGGTGCGCTGACGCAGTTTTCTGTTTCGGCTGTCCTGATCTTTCATGCTTCGATAATCTCTCTCTGTTCTTGCAAACCTAATCTGGGCCACACTACCATCCTAGGTAACGCAAAAACAAAACCCTTGACCGCGGGCTGTGACGCGGGCGGAGCGCTAGCTCTAGGCGAGCAGCCATTAAAATATCTCAAGGCGTCTGTCATTGTCTCGTCTTTCTGCTTGCCGCCGCGTAACAATGCGCTGACAGCACAACAGCTGCCAGACACAGACTCACTCCGACTTACTTGTTTGGAGACAATCGATCATTGCCACGGTTCTGCCTGGCCGTGGAAACCATTCGCGTCAAGAAACTACCAGGGGCCAAACCCTGCAAGCTTTGGTGTAATTAAGCAACAAGCCGTGTACGGCAAGGAAATGTTGCTAGCTGTTTTCCATTAGGACCATCTTGTCGGCAGGACATCTGAAGGTATGAGCTCCTATCTTGCCTATATCCCCAGGTACACTCACGGAGGCCGCGGGTGTAACCACGTTTAGGTTAACCTGGGGCTGGTTACCTCTCTGCTAGCTCTGTAAACTACTCTGTCGCTATAATCCTCTTCAGGAGAGTGCGGAAAGGTAGGCGGATCTTTAAACGTTCACTCTGTTCATGTCGGACGCCCTGGCATGGATTATACCGAATGAGCACTTGTGTCTTCAAATTGATCAAATTTGAGGCTTTAGAAAGCCTGCTCGGCAGCATGTGAACCCTACCTTCTGTACAAGCGTGAAGCTAAGTTACGCATTTGTTAAGGGTGGCTCAACAGCGGAGGCCGTCATCTGGCGGGTTTCCCGAGCAGGCGCTCGCGAGTTCTAAGAAGCCAGAACAGGTGGAAATGGACGGCGCCGAGATACGAACTCTGGCACAGATGGCTTGTCCTGTTAGCGGCGACATTAAACTTAACGTGGAGTTCATATGTTCGAGGTTGCGTTAAGATACGAAAGCCTGCGTTTAGAATCGTAAAGAGCAGTGCCTTACGAAATCATAGTAGCTTTAAAAAGTCTTTCTCGAAGATTACAGATCGAAGCTATTAAACACTGGTAATCATTATTACCTGCTCTGAGATCGGGGAAAAAATAGACTTTGCTACTGTTTGTATCACTGTCATATCTTTCACAGAGATCGGTTACTGCGTATAGACATTTTCGTACAGTAACATTTATCGCGTGGGTACTGGCTTGATTAACGGGGTAGGGCGGTAGAATAGAACCGTTGTATAAAAGCGGACGGGTTCTGCCATCTTCCGTGTAAAAATAGAACTCACCTCGAGCGGCGCGCGTCGGGTGTGTTTGTACAACCCTCTTATACATGTATTAACTCCATTATACTGCTCCACCAGCTCCCCTCTATATTTCGAGCTGACGACAACAATGTTAAACTGGGCTTCTTGAACGTGCTCCTGCGCGGGTCGGGCTTACCTGTGAGCATGTTTTTTAGTATCTAAGACGCGAGCAAAGGAAAGACCGATGCCACGAGGAACTAATTATTGAACTGAAGGCGGTGTATTCCATTGAAATGGGGAGTGGGGAAAGTCACGAGATCCAGTATTTATTTTTATTATGTGAAAAATTTTCGGAACTTCGGGAATACTGTCTAGAAATTCATCTATATTGTATTGTGAATTCCTACAACGATCAGGCTGTAAGAAGTCTGACACCTATGACTTCCTTTTCGCAACTGTCGCGGTGGCTGGTAGGCTGTGGTGTTTGCCTACTAATATCAAAGTCGCGGAATCGCATCCTGTCCGCGGCGGGCGCATTTAAATGGAGGCGGAATACAAAAACTCCCGCGTGCTGTCCGCGAGAAGCCAGCGCACGTTAAAGAACCCCCAGGAGGCCAAAGTAATCGCGAGCACTACTATACGGCGTTCCTCGTAGCCTACATATCGCTTCGTGACATTAATTAAACCCCGAAGTTCTCAAGTAATCATGGAGGGGAAGTTGCATTTGTTCCATGGAAATCAGTGACTGCATACATGAGGCAAGCAAACCAAGAAATCAAACAATATATTGTTACGGCCGTAGCCTTGGACAATGATGATGACGAAGCATGGTGCGTGTGTGTGTGGAGGACGAGGAGGACGAAGTGTATGCCGGCGCTGGCCCTCATGATATTTCTCAGTCGACTTGCAGTCTTTTTTAGTGCCACCTGGTCTCGTTTGCATACTCCGCAGAAATGTTTCGTGCAGTCTCTCCTAGATCCCTTAAACATTCATTTCACAGATATCCGCCTAATGTATAAAAACTTATCTTCTGTCCAGATTGAATTCGATGACATTTTCCCATCGAATGCAAAGCTGCAGTCTTTTCCTCTTCTTCAGGGTTTGTTGCAGGACCACCTAAGGTCCTTTCTCTCTCATATTCTTATTGCTACCGATGCCTCGCAGAATCGCGAAAAGGCAGCTGTGGGAATTTTTTCACCTTCACTGGGTTGGTCTTTTCCTCTCCGTTTTCGTGACTTCACTCCAATTTATCTGGCTGAATTATTCGCAGTAATCTTAGCCTTACGAAAACTAGAAACTACCGTTTCCCATGTCGTGGTTATGACGTACTCTCTGTCCATTTGCTCTTCATTAACCTCACCCAATGAGTTTCGGGCATTTAGCCTCTTTAAGTTCCTGATCCCGCACCATCTAAATTCAGTAATTTTGCTTTGGGTACCGGGGCACATGGGCTTTCACTTAAATGAGGTTGCAGATTCCTTAGAAAGGGCCTCTCTCTGCTGCCCAATTATTGCTGCCCTGCCAACCTGTGCATATACAGCTGCGGTGAGGCTTCGCAGCTACACAATATTTCAGGAATTTGCTGACTCGACTCTTACATGATCTCCCTACTATCAGCATCCTCTGCATCCTTGGAGTAGCAAAGACTGGCGCTCGCGCAGACTACAGGTCTCTTTCACGCGCTGGCGTGCCGGGTTCCTCTTCTAAATTTCTACCTTCACAGATCTGGCCTGGCGGTTTCCCCATAGTGCCCTTTTTGTGCCGAACCTGAGACAATAGATCACTTCCTGCTGTTCTGCCGCCGCTTCTCTCATTTGAGGAAGCGTCTTTTGCAAATTCCGTTTCATCAACTGAGTTTGCTTGTGTCCTCTGCGGTTGTTCTTTCCATTGGCGCTTCTTTGCGTGGACGAAGCGACAGGAGTGCGCTCTGCTGTGCAAAATTTTCTTCAAGAAACGCAGTGACTCCTAATTCTAATTTGTTTTTCCCGCTCTCAGTCAGTACGAAATTGAGACATTACAGGTTTTGTATACTATTATGCACATTAAGCCATTGGCCCGTCTTCGAGTTAACAGGACCCCGGTCCTTGCGTCTTCCAATCGATCAGCCTACATGCTATTACTACCCCTTTTCCCGTCAGAACGTTCCTGTATCCAGCAATTAACCGCCTGTGTCTTGGCCACTCCTCCGCAGTGGGTATGTGCCAGCATTGTTTGAGGCAAACCAACCAACCAACCAACCAACCAACCAACCAACCAACCAACCAACCAACCAACCAACCAACCAACCAACCAACCAACCAACCAACCAACCAACCAACCAACCAACCAACCAACCAACCAACCAACCAACCAACCAACCAACCAACCAAACCAACCAACCAAACCAACCAAACCAAACCAACCAAACCAACCAACCAACCAACCAACCAACCAACCAACCAACCAACCAACCAACCAACCAACCAACCAACCAACCAACCAACCAACCAACCAACCAACCAACCAACCAACCAACCAACCAACAACCAACCAGCCAACCAACCAGCCACCACCAGCCAAGCCAGCCAGCCAGCCAGCCAGCCAGCCAGCCAGCCGAGCCGAGCCGACCGACCGACCGACCAACCAACCCTTATTCTATGGTTTCTCTGCTGTCTCTTTCTGTCTATATTATTCCCCATTCTGTAAACATATATTTCTACCCTTTACATGGTGGAGCTGCTGGGTACCGCAACAGCCAAGACGGAACTCCGCAGCGGACTCCTTCTGTCACCCGCCGCGGTGGCTCAGTGGTTAGGGCGCTCGACTACTGATCCGGAGTTCCCGGGTTCGAAACCGACCGCGGCGGCTGCGTATTTATGGAGGCAAAACGCCAAGGCGCCCGAGTGCTGTGCGGTGTCAGTGCACATTAAAGATCCCCAGGTGGTCGAAATTATTCCGGAGTCCTCCACTACGGCACCTCTTTCTTCCTTTCTTCTTTCACTCCCTCCTTTATCCCTTCCCTTACGGCGCGGTTCAGGTGTCCAACAATACATGAGACAGATATTGCGCCATTCCATTTCCCCCAAAAATATTATTATTACTTCTGTCAAGTTGTTCCACTATGCAACTCGAAGGGGATGATGTACCTGTGCCTGCCACCCCCAAGGTCATCATTGCGCACCCACGCGAACCCGGGACCTTCTGCGGAACAGACGGTTTTGACGTGGAGGCCTGGCTCGCGATGTACGAGCGTGTCAGCACACATAACCGGTGGGATCCTACCCTTAAGCTGGCCAACGTGATCTTCTACCTGAAGGGTACAGCGTGGGCGTGGTTCGAGACCCATGAGGACGACCTCACCACTTGGGAGACATGCAAGCAGAAGCTCCGTGACCTGAACGTGGATGGTGCACGACGTGCACGTGGATGGTGTGCTTGTCACTGCATTGATCGATACCGGAGCGCAGGTGTCAGTAGACGTTTTTAGCATACCGGGGACGTACTACCGGAGACGTATACCGGTTTACCGGACCCCTCTTGCGCACGCGCAGTGGCTCCCCCTCACCCCAACAATGCCACTGCGCATGCGCAAGAGGGGCGCGATAAACCGGTATACGTCTCCGGTATGCTAAAAACCTCTAGTGATTTCTTCCATGCTTCAGCGTCGCTTGCGCAAAGTGCTTACGCCTGCCCCCTCAGCCGTTGTCCGTGTGGCCGCTGGCGGAACAATGCCGTAGTTGGCATGTGCACTGCCCGTGTGTCGATCGCGGGACGCTATGCTCCCGTATTATTTACTGTTATCACATTCGCTTATAAGTCGTCCCGCCATGACACTTTAGGATTTTCGCCTTTCGATCTTTTGTCCTGCCGCCATCCTCACTTGCCCTTAGAAACGTTGTTACCGCCCACCATCGTAGCCACGCCCACGGAATACGCACAGGATGCCATTACACGCGCCGCCATGGCGCGCCAAGTTTTTCACGCTCGTCTTTCCGCCTCTCAAGCCAAGCAGAAGGCCATTTACGACCACCGACATCGGGCCGTCCACTTCTCCCCGGGGTCCCTCGTCCTCCTGTGGTGTCCCTCTCGCCGCGTTGGACTGTCTGAAAAGCTGCTGCCCCGATACAACGGCCCTTACTGAGTCGTCCGCCAAGTTTCCGACGTCACGTACGAGAATAGTCCTCTATCTTCTGCGACGTCATCTACCTGGCCTGTGACTGATGTCTTTCAAGTGGCTCGGCTTAAGCCATACCACGCCCCTGATACGGGTTCTCCTTAGCACCGGGACGGTGCTTTTGCCGACGGCGATTATGTTACGGCCGTAGGCTTGGACAAAGATGATGACAAAGCATGGTGCGTGTGTGTGTCGTGGACGAGGAGGACGAAGTGTATTCCGGCGCTGGCCGCCCAATGGGCATTGAAACTCCCTTGGAAGTCCTGTGGACGTTCAGGATGTCTGCAGGACGTCAAAGAAAGGTTCATTGCCAATCTGGAAGGTTAATTATTCTATGGCTCCTCTGCTGTCTCTTTCTGTATATATTAATCCCTTTCTGTAAATATATATTTCTACCTGTTACATTATTGTTGATGGCTTCTATTTTTGCAGGTCATAATGAAAACTTGGAGGAAACTTTGTCGATTAACTATGATTGCGTGTTTTCAGTTTATTTGTGCAAAGTTGCCCTGAGCTATTTCATCTGCTGTTTGCCATATGTCTAGGTGGTAAGTTTTATACCGCTTCTTGCTTGATTTAGGTCTGCAGTCGGTAATCAGCCCAGCGGAAAAATAAAGGAGCTAAGGGAACCTGACAATCTGGGTACATTACTGCATGGCCTTGTCAAGGTTTTTTTGGTTACGATTGAGAGCTCCGGCACTGAAGCTATCTGCTCAGTGGTGCTGCTCTGTATGCTTGCTGGCTGTTTCACGATTTAAGGAAGCCCACGAAACACATAACTTCTATAAAAGGTCTTCAAACAATTCCAAACATCTAGCAACGTCTAACTCTAGATTGAAACGCTTAAAAACAGCTCAGCAATGGAGGTTTATTCACAAACGTTTTAAAAACATGCTGACAATAGAGGTTTATTCACGAACGTTTTAAAAACATAGTGACAAAAGAGGTTTATTAACAAACGTTGTAAACACTTTTCTAAATATGCGTTTTTCACGCTGCACGCGCCGTGGTGGCTCAGTGGTTAGGGCTCTCGGCTACTGATCCGGAGTTCCCGGGTTCGAACCCGACCGCGGCGGCTGCGTTTTTATGGAGGCAAAACGCTAAGGCGCCCGTGGGCTGTGCGATGTCAGTGCACGTTAAAGATCCCCAGGTGGTCGAAATTATTGCGGAGCCCTCCACTACGACACCTCTCTCTTCCTTACTTCTTTCACTCCCTCCTTTATCCCTTCCCTTACGGCGCGGTTCGGGTGTTCAACGATATATGAGACCGATACCGCGCCATTTCCTTTCCCCCCAAACCAATTATTATTATCACGCAACGCTTTTAAAATTTCTATGACGAGAAATTTAGTCGGGAACGTTTTAGCGAGGTTTTTTAAGAGCAATTTGTTCCGAATGTATCTTTGCGTGTATGTCCAAGTACTTGACACAAACAGTCGGTAGATGTGAACTAACGCCGCAGTGAACCTTAGTCCAATCATATGAATTTTTATGCATCTTTTATTTCGCTGTTTAGTGACGACTGAGCTAGTTATGTACATGACTCAGCGCCAATTAAGATAGGATAATTTCGCACGGCCGTTAGGGCAGCAGGAATGTCCACGCAACGAACGTTGCAAATAGCATCCTTCTTCTAATACAGTATACAATAAGAGCAATATAGTGTGCTCGTCGGACGTACTGTACGTAGTACAGTGCGAGACAAAATCTACGACTATGGTGGTTTCAAGCTCCATGCACACCGTTGGCAGAAACTGATGAACAGATGAAACTATGGCAAAGACTGATGAAGCGGGTTTTCTTGCCTCATTCGCATGTGTATTCATGCACCAAAGGGCAGCTGCCTGCCCTTTGCAGTTCGAGCTATGCTGCACATATCTGAGTAAACAAAATCTGTAGCTCTAAAACAAGCATGAGCACTAAACCTAACGAGATCCCACTGGTTGATTTTAGAGGGTTCTAAATGTATAACATACTTATCTTGAGTTTATAGGCTTCATATAAGCAGCAATTTCTAAAGAATAAAAAAATTTCTTAATACTTTTTACGACTTCTTACGAAAAACTTTTCTGAGTCTTTTTTGCCGGAGCATTAGCAGGCATATAACACCTCTGTTTGCCTCATTGTCTGCAGAACATCTGAAAATAAGTTTCTTCTAGACATTACCGTACACTTTTGTAAACGTTTGTTACACGTTGCGTAGCCCTTCTTGTGTTTCGTGGGAGTGGTCCCTTGGCAAGCATGGGCCCCTTGAATTTTTTGGTAAACCACAGCACCATGCACAGGTGGCGTTGCCCCTGCTTCACTATGTACATTTTTCTTTAGCACAGGCTGTTAAACAGTGGTTTTCAGAGGACCTCCTGGCCTGCTGAAATTCTGAAGTTTTGGTAAGCACTCTTCGCAGCGTACACTGTTTTTCCACTTCATGCTTTCTTATATAAGTGCGGGATGTTTGCGAAAGCTTGTTTCGCAAATAATAAAAATAAGTGGTTTTTTTGGGGGAAAGGAAATGGCGCAGTATCTGTCTCATATCGTTGGACACCTGAACCGCGCCGTAAGGGAAGGGATGAAGGAGGGAGTGAAAGAAGAAAGAAATAGGTGCCGTAGTGGAGGGCTCCGGCATAATTTCGACCACCTGGGGATCTTTAACGTGCACTGACATCGCACAGCACACGGGCGCCTTAGCGTTTTGCCTCCATAAAAACGCAGCCGCCGCGGTCGAGTTCGAACCCGGGAACTCCGGATCAGTAGTCGAGCGCCCTAACCACTGAGCCACCGCGGCGGGTCGTTTCGCAAATCCCGTTTCTCCTTTTCGTTTTGTTAGACATATGCTGAAGTTGACCAGAAGACCGAGAACTTTGGCTAGTTTTATGCAGATTCATTACGGCAGCTTGTGCATTGTTATTAAATGACACCACATGCATGAAGCACATGAAAGTGCAAGCCAATAAATAAAGCCATTTAATGTTGTTGGCTTATTTATAGAAGGTGAGACGGAAACATGGCATTAATGATGCTGCTATAGCGCGGCTAAGGAGCTAAATTGTATGCCACTGCACTGGGCTAATTCACATGTTCTTTGTTCATTTCAATGCTTAGCTCCTGGAGCGTATGTGAATATTTTGTATACTGACCGAGGTGGTCTATAATTGTCCGGAAGGTACATAAACTAGCTGAAGGAATTATGTTCCAATACAGCTGAATTACTGCATGGAATATCTGTCTAACTTTTGCTTCAGTAGCAAAGAAAGTTTCATTAACAAAATGGCCATTATTTAAGGTCAGCTTCTGGTATGTTGCTCGCACCTCTCTTGGATGTACAAAAAGAGGTGCGAGAAAGGATTAATGTGTTACGACCAGGATGTTCAAACTTACCAAAAGTGTTGCCGAGCCAACCTGTTAAGAAAATATGTTTCTGGAAAGTGGGTTAAGGAATGGCTGATGTTTTATAGTTAGTCGAAAATCAAATGACAAACCGGACACGTTATGTTATGCCAACGTTATCTTGTTCCCGCTTCCTCGTTATTTCCTTTCGTCATGTACACTTGGTGTCTTGCGCAACATGCTTGTGACAGAAACTGAAACTATAAAGAACCGAAAGTGAGATTAAGAAAAGCGAAACTGAAATTTGCAGTTACGTGTGCGACCCAACAGTTCAGAATGTGATGAAGCTTAAAGAGAATGGTTAACAGAACAAGCAGTTGCTGATATCAAGGCGAAATCATAGCATAACAATACGGATAAACAAGAAAAGTTGTTCGGCTATATGCTTGCAATTTGCCGCATATGATTATAAGACAGGCGCCAAATACGATGTGCAGTGGAATTCTTGGCACTTCTCGCGTCAAGAGTCAGCAAGATAGTTGTCGCATGACACATGAGCAAAAATCTGAAGATAGTAAAGAGTATGTACCGATCTGAAAACCAGTTTATTTTCAAAAGTTTCGTTAGGTAAATAGGAGCCTGTATGAATTGCTGCACGAGTACAGGTGTGCATGCCAGCAGACTACGAACTCCAAAAGCTTAGCTTCACATTGCTCAAGGTGGTAATGCATGTCTACTTCTGAAGACAGTAATAACTGCAAAACTGAAGGGAAAAAGCTAGGCCTTTAAAATTATTCACCAAAGGGAAGTCAAATGTGTTAGCCTTTTAGAAACAGAAATGGTTTATAAAGCAAGGCAAATTGGACTAATCTCATCTAGGTTTAGAAACTAAAGTAAGATTTTCATTATTTGATTCCTTCACTCTGTTTACAGCAGCATGCATAAGAATGATGAATCGAACATTATAAACGGTTTTAGTTACAAGCTATTTTGTGCCCAAATTTATGCACGCAATCAGACACAGATATTGAGAGCTCAAAGCTGACATTAATTTTTCTGTTCGCCCATTAACCATGGTCTTTGTAATGCCTTCTGGGGAATGCGACTGCAAGGAATATTAGTGTTGGAGTATTCATGGGAGGCATGGACCTGGTGCCGGCAATGTATAGGAGACGCCAGTCAACTGTTCTTTCTAAGTGACACTTTTTATTATCTTGAGGTCATTTGTGATGTGCTTTCAATCAGCGTCTCACTTTTTCCAATATTAAGTACCAGGTATGATTTATTGAGGGAATAAAACATTTAGTTCTTTATTTGAAGCTATTTATTGCTTTTCGTTTGCACTGAGAACGGTACCTGCACTGAGAACAAACCACACTGGTTATTTTTATTTCTTTAGTGTGAATTTTACTTGAGGTTCTACTATGATGGCATTTAATTAACAAAGTTTGCCCTCCCAAAGCTTTAATTTCACAGCCAGCATTGTAGGAACATGTGACGTCTGGAGAATTCACTTATAGTTACGCAGCAAGGAAAATGAAAGTCACTTTATGAAGAGCCCATGCTTGATGTCTCACGAACGATAAGAACTCAGTGTTGTGAAAGTACAGATGTCTTGCACGCTTGGGAGGAAAAATGGTGTTATTGAGGGTGTGCGCGATATTTTGTTGCTGTGCTGGTTTGGCTCTCTTGTCTGACATTTGACCTGTTGTTCACAGATTAAAAGAGTGTTTGTGCTTAACAGAGGTCTAGGTTTGAGTCAATATTCTGTTGCAGAAGAAGCTTATGCATGGAAGACATTTGTATTTTCTTCACAGTTGTTATTGGTTGTGAGACATCAAGCATGTGCTCTTCGTATGCCTTTCATTTGATAGCATTACGTTAACATAGATAAAAATTGGGTAGACAAACATATACATCTAGGCAAGGCCTCGCTCAGCCGACTACTAGTATTATATACCACAGCTACAAAGCAGCTAAAACACCTCTTTACAGGCATTCAAGGCATCACCTAGAAGGCTACAAGAGCCGCCGCGGTGGCTGAGTGGTTATGGCGCTTGGCTGATGGCCCGAAAGACGCGGGCTCGATCCCGGCCGCGGCGGTCGAATTTCGATGGAGGCGAAATTCTAGAGGCTTGTGTACTGTGCAATGTCAGTGCACGTTAAAGAACCCCAAGTGTTCGAAATTTCCGGAGCCCTTCACTACGGCGTCCCTCATAGCCTGAGTCGCTATGGGACGTTGAACCCACATAAACCAAAACGAAACCAGAAGGCTACAAGACATCAGAGCAAACCTATTATAGTCGAGTGATTGCGTTGCACTAGCGTAGGGCACATAAGGTGTTCAAGTCTTTGGACAACGATACAAAATATCAGCTATACTTCTTCACGATGTCAAAACGTCTTGCTGTAGATGGCTTTTAGATTTCTATTAGCACTTTGTGTCTCTTGGGATGTGTTCGAGGTTGCTTTAAGTTACTGACAATGTGCTTCTGAATACTGTGTAGAAAGTATTTAGGAAAGACATAGGGGAACAAAAACATGGACACGGACATGAAATGGTTTTTCTTGGTACATATCTATAAAGACGCGAATCTTTGCGGTCCTCGCCTTGGCGCATGGGTAAAGGAGTTGCTATATAAACGCTCTTCGTCCAATAAAGCTTGTTGATAGTACAGCGCTCGTCCCGTTCCCTCACTCTGTCCATGTTCGTATTTTTGCGCTCCTATGTATTTCCTAATTATGCGCCATCACGCCCAGATACCTGAAGAGAAAGCGCCTGACGAAACCTTAGTGCCTTAAAAAAGTTTTCCTCAAAGATTACTGATTCAGAATGCTAAATACTGATTATAATTATCATTGCACTAAAATCGGGAGCTGGATAGGCCAAGACACCTTTTCGACTTATGCTACTGGCTTTTTCACCGTCATATGTCCTTTTGTACAGCGCATCCATTATTGCGCAGGTACTGGCTTGATTCACGCGAGAGAATAGAAAACCGCCAGAGTTCATCAAAGCGGACGTGTGCCGCTATCTGGCGGGTAAAAATAGAACCCTCCTAGAGCGGGCGCTTCGGATCTGTTAACAGAAGTATCAGAGGGCTCTTATGTAAACTCCATTCTACCGGTCCACCCCATATTTAGAGCTGACGGCAACGAAGTTAATTAAACTGGGCTTCTTGAGCGTGTCTTGGCGCGGGTCGGGGTTACATGTGACCATGGTTTTGCATTTCTAAAGCCCGAGCAAAGCAAAGACCGATGCCGCGAGGAACTAAATCTTGAACTGAAGGCGGCGAGACGGATGTATGGATTGGAAGAGTGCCCCCTTGAAATGGGAAGTGGGGAAAGTCACGAGAGCCAGTATTGATTTTTATTGTTTGAAAAACATTAGGCACCTCAGGAGTACTGTCTAGAAATTCACACTTTGCTATATTGTGAATTCCTTTAACAGTAAGGCTGCATCAAGTTTGACACCTATGATATTCTCTTCGCAACCGCCGAGGTGGCTGAGTGCCTGTGGTGTTCGAATACTGATACGAAGGTCGCGGGATTTAATCCAACCCGCGGAGGCCGCATTTCAATGGCGGCGAAAGACAAAACGCCCGTTTGCTGTGCGATGAACGCGCACGTTAAAAATCCCAGAGAGGTCGAAATTAACCCTCAGCACACCACTACGCCGTCCCCCATAGTTCGCTTCAGGACATCAAACCCAACATGCAACACCTCTCCATGTCGCTTCCTCCCATAAGTAACGCATAATATTGCCTAAACTTTGAGTGAATGTTACTTATTGTGCGCAAACAAAGTCCTTACGTTAGTAAAACATTAAAATAGGAACGTTGACATGTGTTCATAAAAAATAGTTTTTACCATGTGGTAGCCACGTAATAATCAAACGTTTAATAAAAATGTTACGGCAACATTTTCTTTCTAGAGAAACGCAACGTAATGAGGTCAACAGGTAGAATACGTTTAGACACAATTTCACAACGGTTAGACAACATTTCCAATTGAAATTGAACACCAGCTTAAAATATAGTGCAAACGTAAAGAAAGTGCACAGGTTGAAAGCCAAACTTCCAGCTGTTTGGTAAGGAAACGAACCACTGAAAAAATAAAAAGCATTGGCAAAGAAATCTGAGAACGCAGTGCAGTGCAGCAGTCGCATCTTTGCTACACAGCCATCAATCAAAAACACGAACTCCTTCATTAAGAAGAAAAGCGAAGGCATAATAAAATATTGCTCTCTGCAATGTTTAATTCAGTAGGTACCTATTACCACCCAGTCACGCCTGCTTTTCCTGCAGATAAATGAAACGCTGTCAAAAAGCAGCAAGCAGCAACAATTGCTGCAATGATAAGGATGATGTGCACCGTCAATTACAGAATGCAGTGTCCCCTTAGGATAATGAGTAGGAAATAATAGCAGTTTTTTTTGGAAAGTACTCTGAAAGCATGATTTTTCTGTCCCTCTTTTACTTCGCTTTAATTAATTGACACGACTCTTTCTGTACTCAGCATCTTTGACAAACATGTGGGCCAGCTGACGGCCTCAGAAGACCATAGCACCTTGCCAACTTGCAAAAGATCAAGGATCAGAAAGAAAAAGCTAACAAAAAATGAGGCGTTTGCTTACTCGCAGTGTATCTTATGACACTAAGAATGCGGCTAAGACATGACATGAATATTGTTTTTTTCTTCTCAGTTACAAACTTTCTAGCCTGTGCTAACGTATCACTGCAATGTAAATAATTAAAAATACCTGCACTGTACAACATGCTGCAAGACTTACGAAATACTCCACCTACAAGGCTACCACATACCTCTTACATGCGGTAGAGTTTATATCGATCAAACTAGCTAGCCTGTAAGGTGAGGAGGCACCAAGCCTCTCACATCTGGAGATGTGCACCCCCAATGTAATTAGAGTGATTGGAGATGCTCCTTTTCGATGACACTTCAGTTGCTGGGTATGTAAGGACTAGATATGAAGGGGAAAACTAGACATCTAGCTTTTAAGCAGCATCAAAGTGAGCAATGTGCCTTGGCTTTTCTTCTATCTTTAGGGAGTCCATGTTCTGTGTTTACATACCAGCTTGCGTGTGCTCATTTTTGCTTGCTTGAAGGTGCTTTTCTGTGTTAAACTACAGTTTTAACTTTGTCCTCAGTCCTCTGCACCTTCTTAGTTTATTGCTAGTGTTCAGCTTAAGTCTTGTACCAACTCGCGCAGATCTCTATTTTTCTACATTTCCAACTGTCTCCGCCTCCGTCATGTTCACCTCTGCACTCGACGCCTTCAATTTTTATTTATTTATTTATTTATTTATTTATTTATTTATTTATTTATTTATTTATTTCCTCAAAGGTCTCGGTTGAGACATTACATGAGGGAGTGGACGGTATCTGGCAAACAATGGTAAAAAATGTTAAGATGAAAGGTTGGCGACGCTCCGCTTGAATTCTAGTGGGTTGATGATAATGGCAACTTCGGTGGGCAGGTCATTCCAGTCTCGTGCAGTACGCTGAAAAAATGACTGCTGAAATTCTGCTGTGTATAATTATCTTAATTAATCTGCCTATTACACATGTATTTTTGTTAGTCGCCCACTCCTCTCTGTAATCCCAATTCGCCCTGAGAGTAAAAAATGAAATGAAATGTAGTCTAGCCAGAGCAAACACGCATTATGTTTAGTTTATTTTACCGTTTGACCAGTAGAGAGCTGTTAAAGCTGCTAAGTTTAGCTTGACATGCCTTTCACCCCTACAGTGGAAAACAGCAGGTGCCGAGGCATACGTAACCGCTAACGACAACAAAACATGCCAAGTGTGAAGCAATTCAGTAACGTTCCTCGCATTTATCACAGTGCATACTCACTGCTCAGTAATTTATTACCCCATTAGACATCCTGCAAGGAGAGTGCACAATGATGTGTTTTATTTGCGCATGGCCCCACAGTACAATGACAATCATTAACCCTGTGCCAACACAATAGCAAATACATTTCTGCCCAATTAATGTCAGCTTACAGTGCAATCAACAGGCGAGTATCGTCAACCCTCAAGATCAAAATAATAAAGAATGAGATTTGAGTAGCAGCTCATTCCCCACCCCTCTTTAATAAAATGAAAAAGGGTGTTCCTCAGACGGCACGCTAGAACGATGCGGATGTAATATTTGCGACAGATCAACTACGTGTGAATATCAGATATAAATAATTAATGCCCATGCATGCGGTTGGATGCGAGGCGCCAGGGCGCGGGCAAACAGTAATCGTCTTCAGGTATCGACTGGTGCCACCTCCTGCCCAACGACGAATACCACACATGGGCACGTTCACATCCAACAAGCTTGTATCAAACATTAGACAGGTGTTAATATCATAATGCAGCAGCAGTTCATCAGTGCTGTTGGCCAGTGCCGATTTTTTTTTGGCGTGATAAACGGAATCATCCTATGAAACGCGCGTCAACTGTTCCTCGCCAGATTCTTGCAGTCCCACCAGGGAGAGCAGCTTTTCCGTCGGCTTCAAGTCGACTCTTCCGTGCAGGGACACTGGCATTGTAACGTACATTCTGCACGGTCGTTCTACTATGCATCGACGCCGCATGGGACACCAAGTACAGTTGTACAATCAAATACGGCGTACGGGCCACACATACGCACACACTAAGGACAATACATCGCACTGGACACACGCAGCGAACACAGAACAAAAACTGCTCCAAAGCACCTGTTCCCTATGCTGCTCCCTGTTCACTGCTCTCCATAGAGTTTCTTACTGTGAACTAGAGGGAAAGGTGGCGCCCGCCTCTGGGAGTTTGCGTGGAGCTTCCTCGAGACCACCTGTACCACCATGGGCGCTCTAAGCATTATGAGGCGGAGAGCTACCGACTGCAGAACCACAACGTTTGGCCAAAAATAATGAAAAAACAAACGTTGTTCGATAATCAAGAATTTCCTATCATTCAATATCCTGTCTATAAATTGCAACAAACGAGCAGAAAAGCATGCAAATGCAAAGCTTGCTCAAAATAAGCGATGGCTTGCTCTCCTATTGGTCAAGCACTGCAGACTACAAAAGCCAATATTTCGTGCTTAACAGGCGGACTTTTAAAAAGAAATATGTTTTTGAAAAAAAAATGTTGTCGCTTAAACATTTTAAAATGTTTTTCCTCAGCATTTCGGAAAACGAAAACCTTGTATTGGCGTCGCGTGTTGTTGCGTTTTCGCTACCATGGCTTTTGCACACTACTTTTACGCCGAAGTCGTCTGCTCGCGGAGCGCGCCGTGGATACTAAGTGGGGCATCTCAGTAACGCCACTCTGTGTTCCTGAAAAACCTACTGTACAGCACCAAGTATCTCATCGCCCCTTGATGCTTTGCGCGCCCATGGAGGTTCAGGTGCAGCGCCGCCAGCTTTACCTCTAGTTAATAGTAAGAAACTCTATGCTGCGTTCCGACTGTGGGCTTGGCCAGCGCTTCTACTTTGCTCTGGCTAAGTGCAGCCGTGATGGTAACAACGTTCATGCAACGAAAAGAAAAATTTTAATGTATCAAACCATTGACATTGAGGTTGTAAGCTAAAAAAGCTAGCGTAAAATTACATACATAACTTCGCTTAAAAACATAACATTGCGCGCCTTTGCGACGTCAGCGACGCGAGCATGGACGCAAATACGGGAATGGCGCTATGAATTTGCTGTGCCTCTCTGCAACTCTGTAAATGGCGCGCTTACACCTGTCGAAGTGCACGTTTGTTGGTGCAAACAGTTCGAGGTTTAATCGACTGAAACTGCTCAGGGAAAGTCAGCGGCGCTGTATTTCTTGTTTCTGTGCATCGCGAGTGACTGGTGGCAGCCACACGGCAACTTCTCCGGCTTAGCGAACTTGTGACAAAGTGAGAATTTTGTTCACAAATTTGGAAAGCGTTTTTTCCTCCTTATTTAACCGCGCAGTGCTTTTTTTGTATTGTAACCCTGCGTATCGTCGCTTGTTATGTTCACGATAACATCAGTACGACGTGCATGCGCTTTACGTCTCTATTTGAAGTAACATTAGTCAATCAGCGTAAACTTTTGGATTAAATTAAGCACAAACTTACCATCTTGGTACAGCTTAGGGGACGAGCTTCGAGATGATTCTGTGCACGAGGTGGTCTTCTGATAATTTGTTTATTACTAGATATAGTGTAGAGGCATGGAACCATTCATCCCACTGCAACAACGCTGAAAAGCTGTTTAGTGTTCATGCATCTGCTCTCCTTGCACTTAACCTTTCGGTAATCATTCGCGTGGTTCTTTTGGATCTGGACAAGTGGCTACTGTTGCTAGAGACGCCTGGCAACAAAGCCCCTGTTGACGCCCAGTGGGTCAGCTGTTTGTCCAGGTGCCAATGTACCAAAGTTACCATTCCTGACTTTTTCTTCCCAGTCCATTAACCTCATATTCCTTGCAAAGGTTGCAATATGTAATCAGGCAGTAAAAATTGGTTATTTCTACATATTTCAGGACAGTTCAGAGAAATGCACATGCAGCATCAACCTTTGTAGACTTTCTATGACCTGGATTCATTTCTTCTAGCAGAGTGGCAAGCAGTAGGTTAACTGCTCACAAATTTATTTGCCTCTGGTGCAAAGTAAGGAGTGCACACATCATAAGACAAGTCTCTAGTCTGTTTCATTCTCACTGCATTAGATCAAAGCATAATGTGAAATGCTGTGTCTTCCATACCCTAGTTTACGTTAAGCAGTAGGTATCCACAATGTAAAGCAAGGCAACTCCACCCGCTGACAATCTTGCCTTCAGCAGCAATGCAGGGAGTATGTTACCCCATGTGTTATCTCGACATAGACTCAAAACTTCGGTGGACAGCTGCGTCCACAACTGCAATCACCTCTCATGAGCATGCACCCAGACACATAAGGATCATTCAGTCTATAAATTCCTCTTCTTTGTCCAGATAACCCTCGTACACCATTTTTAAGCCACTGAGTCATGGCTCCTTGCACTTGGCATGCCCCGGGCTAAAACTACAGTGTTTGTCATCATCATCATCATCATCATCAGCAGCAGCAGCCTATGTCCACTGCAGGACAGAGTCCTCTCCCATACCTCTCCTGTTAACTCTGTACTGTGCCACCTGTGGCCACCTTATCCTCGCAAACTTCTTTATCTCATCCACTTAGTTTTCATGCTTTCTGTCAAGATGCACCACACCATTAGGAACTTCATGCACAGTGCAAATATTGACTGGTATTCAATGTGTTCCGGAACCTCGAAGTGCCAAGGGATGGATGGATGGCAAACAAGTGCCACATCATGCTGGATGCTCTGAGTTACTTCTTAGCACTTTGACATGGAAGTGCATCGAGGACTGATCAAAATTTAGAGTGCAGCCACCAGTCAGTCCAACGCCAGGGAAAAGGGAGCTAGAACAACTTCATACCTTTCAGTTCCTCAAAGTAAAAACTTTAAACCTTTAAGCCATAGCTCATTTAGGCAGCATTGACGGTAATTGCCCGCCAAAAATTTAAAGGAAAAGAGAAAATGTAAGCGGGTTCAGAGAAAAGGCAGAAGAAAAATGGGGAAGGAGTGTGGAAGCCAAGGGTTCCTGAGAAGTGATTGTAGGAGGTGCAGGGAGTAAGGTAAAGGTATAACGATGAATGAAATGAAGGGTTGGGCTAGAGGGGTAGGGTGAAAGGAATGATAAAGCAGCAATATGAAGTACTGGAAAAACCTCTGACCACGTGTGAGACCTTTTTAAATAATTACGTCAGTGCTGGAATGTGCATGTTTGCACTTTTAGTGCAAACATACAAGCGCGTGGTCGCACTCTTTAGAGGTTCATTGCGTGTGATAGAGCCACTGATCGCTGCAAAATGGCACAGGAGAAGATGAACCTGAATGTGGTGCTAGTACTCCTCTACGGGCCAGAAACGTGGAGGCTAACTTTCGGGTTCACCTCAGGTCAAGGACAACATGTGTAGCTATGGAAGTATGATAGGTGTAACATTAAGAGACAGAAAGCCGGCAGAGTAGGTGAGGGAACAAACGTAGGTTAATGACATCTTAGTCTAAATCAAGAGGAAGAAATGGGCTTCGGCAGGGCATGCAATGTGAAGACTAGATAACCACTGGTCCTTAAGGGTAACGGAGTGGATTCCAAGAGAAGGCAAGCTTAGCAGGGGGCGGCAGAAAGGTGGACGGATGAGGTTAAGAAGTTTGCAGGCATACAGTGTACGCAACTGGCAAAGGGCGGGGTTAATTGGAGAGACACGGGAGAGACCTTTGCCCTGTAGTGGGCGTAGTCAGGCTGATGATGATGATGTCATCTGTCTCTTCGCCTCGATGTGCGGCAATGTCGGATGCAGTGGTCCTTCAAACAGCAAGCATGACCATGTGCTCGCGTGTTCGTATTAAGAGTGGACAACGTTCTATTTCAGGGATTCTAAGTTTTGTCTGGGTATGTTGATCCCAGATGAAGACAAGTCCTCTTGTTGAAAAATTGGCAAGCACGTTGAGGCTTTCCCCTTTCTTTGTTCACTTTGTGAGTGTTGTGAGTGTCAAGTAACCGTGTGCCTACTCTCTCTCTACCGTGCACTCCTTTTATGGCGAGTTACCTTTCGAGTAAGCCCTAGGATTACCTTACAAGGTGCAGATCACCATATCTTGTACTTATATCTTTGTATGTATACACCAGTGATAAGTCATGAAGGAAATCAAGGGATTTGTGTTGTTTAACACTTACTTTAAAGCTAATCACGAGGATAAAGTTGAAAATGTGCCGTTTTCTGCCTACAAGGGCTTGGTTGCGTGCCATTACTGGTTTCTCTTTATCAGGGCTACTCGGCAGCTGCCATGAAAAGCAGGTTTTTGAATAGTCAAACGTCAAATAAGAGCGTTTGTACTATTACAATATAAATGTTATTAGTTGAATATTCAATCATTGCGGGTCAGGGATTGATATTTTCATATAACTAGACTGAAGTTCAACACCTGCAGGATTAACTTCATAACTTCTTTCCTTCCTTAAAAACGCGGCATTTATTTGTTGCTTTCAGCAAACAGAGGTCCTTGTTATAGCACATATTTTTCAGTACCTTGAGTGAAAATTGGGCACTATCGACCCACCATAAAACTAGGGTTGTAGTACACAAATTGCTTGTATGCAACTTTTTTGGCATTACAGCATGCACAGCGTGTTCCTAAAGCCAAATTCTTTACATTTGCAACTGGTTCATGAAATCCTATTCTGGCTAATGGCATCTTGCAAATTTGTGTTGCTCTGAACGCTCCTAAGAATAACTTTAGTTTATTCAGGAGCATATTTATTGACAATATCTCTTAAAGGCATGATTGCTCACAATCGCTCTTGGTACCTCACAATATATAGTTTTATGCCTCCAGCATCACTGACTTGCATCACATGTTAAATAGAGTAGTCAAATGCTCACTATTATAGTTTAAACCACTACTCAACATAGGGCTGGGTACCTTTTGTTGTGTTGCATGAACTATACTTATGCATGAAACAACTTCTTTCAGCTGCACTTCACATGATTCAATTTGTACCAGAATAAAGGCTGCAACAGAACATTAGTCACTATCTGTTTCTTGCCCAGCACATAACAGCCCATGGTAAGATATGAACAAAAATGGTGCATGTATGTGTTCTGCACATGAATTTTGTGTACTACCAACACTATGATGCGATTAACTGATGTCATGTAAGAAAGAGCACATAAAACATTTTTTTGTATATATTTTTTTACAAAGCAATTTTTTTGTATATATTGTAGCATGTTTATTTTAGGTTTTAAACTGACCATTTAGCCCACTACTCAGTAACTGCATTATGTGGAGAAATCTTATAGACCAAGTGATTTCCATTAATTCAGCCTAAACCTTTAATTGACAAGCTCTTCAGTCCTGTTGTGACAGTTAAATTAATGTGCACTACAGTAAGCATATGCACACATTCTCATACAGAGGTCGGCCAGACGGTGGAGAATGTGGTGTGGGTTGGAATGGCGAACTAACCACAGTAAGCCCATTTTCTATTTCTTTTCTTTTTCGAAGCTTCCTTGCGGCATGTGTGGATAGTCGATTTGTACATTTTTTTAGTGTACAACGGGCACATACAAACATCACCTCTATGTTAAGCAGACCACGGTGTCCTCTTTACGAGACTGTTTTTGTGCTGAAAATTTACTGCCAAATTGTTCTCGTAGCACTCAAAGTTGACAGCTCTGCAATGCTTGTCGCCCAGGTCTTCGTATTAATGTGGTCCAGGTCATTGAAAATTGATGGGCAAGCACCGGTGGCATGAATTACTAGCAAAGTGATCATGGATCTTTATGTTCGTGTCTAAACTTTTGGCGGAGTAGTGCAATAGAGCAGCATGTTTTCAAATATCAAAACACGCGTGGTTTGACAGAGGTGCAGATAACCTTGTGCCATTAAAATCCATCATGAAGTTCATCTTGTTGCCCTAATAGACCACTGGTGATTCATTCTCTGCATCGTATGCCCTGCCTAGGTCCATTTTGTTCTTTTAATTTCTCCCAGAGTATTGACAAATCAGGCTTGTTCTGAAATCAGTGTTGCCATAGTCCAGTCTTACCGCTAACATTTTCATCTCTGTGGCGTACTATTCTTCCTGCATTTAGTCTCAATGCTCATTGTTAGCATCCAAGTTTCAAGATGTGGCTTTTCTTTTGAGCACCATCATTAGGCTGCTTCAGAACACAGGAATGCCCACTGAGTTCACTGCAGGCAGTTCTGTATCTCCTGATAATTTCTTTCTCATGGTCTAGTTGGCTTACAAACTCTACTTGGCTTACATAGAGCTCCCTTACCACTTCTAATGTTCCTCTACTCATCATAGGCTGTTGGTTCCTTTCAGACTATTGCACTTTACTTGTGGTTTCTGCTTAGTCTTTATGCTCGCAGTTCTTTCTCTGCTTAGGTCCTCAAGCATACACTGCAATTCATATTCGTAGGTACTTAACAGCACCATCAACAAATCGGAGCTCACTTGCTGTCTGTCTCCTACTGCTTATATTTCGCTCCGGCATACTCTCTTTGCTTGTTGCTGTTTTTTAGGTTTCCGCCATGATTTTATGTTTGCCCAATCCTGGCCTTGATATATTTTCTTCTGCTGCTTAGCTTCGAATCATTGGCTAGGTTTGATGGTTCTGCTCCTTCTATGTTCACTATGAGGTTTAAGAGCTTTATGCTTTGTTTTTTCTTTATATCTTTCCTTCTCGAGGTTTTATATTATTTAGTTACCCTACCTCTTGCTTTTCACTTGTTCACTTCTTTATTATTGTGGTAAGTTCACCATTCAAAACCACACCACATTATCCTCCGTTTGGCTGACCTCTGTATGAGAATGCATGCATATGGTTCACCTGTCCTCCTGACTGCTGTGATATGTAATGCCTAATAGCTCCGTAAGCAGTACAGCTAGTCCAGCTACGGCTCGAATAGCTAGGTCCAGAGTTTCTTAGCGCCCTCCACTGGCAGTTCTGGCCGTGATTTATTCAATAACTGCTGGAGATAAAGACTCAAACAAATTTAAGCTTTATTTATAACCAGAATCACTGTTTAACAAAGCATAATTGTGAAGCTTGAGGCATTATTCGAATAAAACAAACATTTGTAGCTTTGGCATGGTGTAAACAAGGTGAAGAAAGCGAGGTTAAAGGTTCCTGAGGCAGTTAATTATTTGTGGTTTTCTGTTTCTTCTGTACACAGGAGTATTCACCGACATGACAATGGCCATCATTAGTTGCTCGCGGAGCATGCATAAAAGCTTCTACGCGTGTCTAGTCGGCTTATCCTCAACAGATCTGGTTTGCACCTCTGAAGCTACGTGCTGGACAACAAAATGACACTCGTGACATTTGAATACCCCCTATCTGGTTGTATACATTTACAGTGGTGAATTGCCTCCTTGACACACCAGTGTTTATCTGCCTCCTCATTTTGGAGTATTTGCAACTCAGTGGTTATGGTGTTCGGCTGCTGACATGAAAGATGTGGGATCAATCCCGCCAGCGGCGGTCGCATTTCGATGCAGGCAAAATGCTATAGGTCCATGTACTGTGCAATGTCAGTGAAATATTGTGCACTGACGTTTCACAGTACATGGAGTCCAGGTGGTCTAAATTATCCGGAGCCCTCCACTGCGGCGTCCCTCATAGTCTGAGTCACTTTGGGACGTTAAACCTCACAAGTCAAATCATAAATGGGACTCTTTTCAGGACGAAAAAATTGCTAATCAAGATACCAGCTGCATTAATTGGAACTGCTACTTTCTTTCAGTTTACTAAAATGTACTGCAAACAGCTATGCTAGCATAGTTCCAGTGTGGACGAAATGTTGCAGCAGCTTGTTAGGCATTTTTCGGGGAAGAGCTGCCATATATGCATTTTTCTCCTCAGTGCATCTGTGATAATTTTTTGTGTGTTTTGCTATTTGTGCAGGACAAGCGTTCCTCTGATGACTTTATGGGCTTAATGCTTCTGCTCACTGCATAGATCAAGGGGCGGGCATATCCGGGCCAACAGACAATAAATTCTGCATGGCCTTCATGTCATCTTTACCCCTTTAATCAGGTGTGCGTCGTGTAAATTCCGTGCCGAGCTGCAGCGGTATGCTACCATAATTGCTTTCAGCTCACAGGCCTGCTGTGCTGTGCAACCCTTTCATTCGGTGGCACATCATCAGTGGAGCTCATGAAAGCTGCTGTTGCTTAGCTTGCCTACATTTAACACGTACAAGCACTCTCTTCTGCTAGCATCTGACACACCTCAAATCACTTACACAAGAAACTACTCAGCAGTTTTTGCACAAGGTTTCTGGCTTTCTGATGTACATCGCCAGGAATCAGTAACACTGGCCAAGAGCTCAAGATGCGGTTCAGCTAACCATTATGACCGCCATCGCCACCCGTAATATGGTGCTAACGCTGTAAGAACGTTAAAGCTGCATGTTACCTGCAACGCAACGCATGGTTTTAACGTTACTTTCTGTTTCTAGAAACGTTATGAAATTTTTATCTGTACGTTGTGGAACGTTTCTAAAAACGTTACCTCGGATGCAAAAAAGAGGAAACTAGCAACTTTCAGGTAACGTTACTGGGTAAGATTTCATACCATTCAGATAACATTGTCACAACGAATTGCGTTACTTGGGCTTGCTTCTCCGCCGAAACTTTAGCGATGGTCTACCTAGGTCGCGTGAACTTGCAGTGCCATCAAAACTTTCCCACCGGATTGTGAACAAAGTGACCACAGTGGCAGATGCAGTTAATTTATTGATTGGTTGCTTGGGAAAGCAACCTGACTCGCTCAAGAGCCACTTGTGCAGCACCTGCCATTGCAGGGTGGTCACGCATCGCTTAACCTCTGCACAACTGCGCCAGGAGTGGTATGGGGACTCCCAGTTATCTATGAATGCAAAGTGTGGAGTGACCAATTCCACACATATGGGCATTAACCTATTAACTCTAGCATGTTGTACCATTAAGACGGGGCTTAACTGTCCCTCCAATTTTTTTTATTTTCCTTTGCCGCGAATTCTTTCCCGCATTGCGTTCACTGCCCCTGTACTTAGGGCCGGAGGGTTGCTGATCACGACTGTATCATCTGAATGATAACTGCAACATTCGAGCAAAATCTCTTCCGTTTTCTCTGCATACGCACCATACACTCCACACGAGCCACTATCTTCGGTTTACTTTTTCCTAACAGCGACTTCTAAGACGCATTAATATTGCTGTAAGCCACCCCAATGTCGTTATGCTACCACTAGCTACCATAAGCGGCCTACCGGAGCCGCGCTTGCCGAGAATTGAGCCCCTGCAGCGCACTCTTCAGCTTCCAGTGCTAACTATACATGCCACACTTATTGCTATAAAATATTTTGCTTTGTGTATTGCTGTGGGAATGAAGTGTGAGTAGGAAGTTTAAGGACCCTTTTCCTGTCTCTCTTAGCTGGCTTATTCTTTTCACTGGAACGTCGTTCTCCTTTTACTGCTCATAGCCCATATAGCCGTTTAGAAGCGAGTATGCAGGAATGAAGGGATTCTTTTGTGTTTAATTACTATAGCGCGGAGCTATGGCATCATGCCTGAAGCGGAGAGTCTGATGGGCCCATTGCTCTCGCAGGCCGAAGACGGCATGAATCTGCTGGAATCGTTGGTGTTTGGTGAAGTGTGACCGAGATTTCCAGCAGGGCATTATTTTATATGTTGCCCAGCGAGGTAATTAGGCAATCACACTAACGCACATCAACAAGCTCCTTTTTCAAGGGTCCTCGTTTCATTACTGCGCGATTTAGGTACGTGAAAACTTTAAAAAATATCCAGTTGGGTGGTCAGAGCACCGAACCTTATAGCACGTAGCGGTTACATAAAAAAGAATCAACGGGCCCATTCTCACAGTAGTTCTGGTGGAGAGGGCAAATATTCTCATGGAATCCCGCGTTATTCGTGATGGCTGGCGACAAAAAAATCCTCTCTATGGCGCCGGGAAGGCCTGTTTTCTGATGTCAGCAGTTCATATGTTCTGATGCAGGAACACACTCAGTCACACTAGGTGATAGGCCTGAACTGAAAACCACGTTTTGCGTGCCATCAGGCGACAGTTTGAACTGAATAGGAGTGCGGTCGGATAAAACTTTAGACCCTCTCTGGCTTCACAGGAATTTCTTTTCTGGGATCTTATACTTCATGCAAACTTAGTGAGTGCCCCATTGAATTTCACGACGTGACCGTCATGATCATGGTTTCTTCAAGAAAAGATTAGGATGCATCTACGTGTGCATTGTAATGAGGGCTCAAGAGTTTATTGATAACACTGTGTACACCAAGGTGTACACCACGGTGGCACCAAGGTTGAGGCTGTTCATAAGCGGGAGAGAACATGCTTTACCAATACGTAGGAAGAGAGGTAAATTGATTTCTTCCTTTCGAGAGTAGTTTCAGTAAACAATTTTTGCGAATCTCGACTTCCTAGAATTCATCGTCACATTCTCAGTTCATCGTCGGGACTCACCTCTGATGACGTCAAGCATGTAGAAAAAATGTTTCGTCTGCTGCTTGATGAGGTGATAACGAGAGCAAAGGTGGGATGTTTTATCTTAGGTTGGAGCTATTGATTTAATGATATGAAAGAGAAGGTTAATGGCCTAATTATCTGGGCACCTCAGTTTGGCTCCTGTTTTAGCCGCGTAGTTTCTTCGTGCGTCACACCATAAGGTTTTGTTCTTATTGTTATGGTGCATGGAAGAATAATGATATCGTTCCATGTCCTGCTCCAGGCAAGGGCGTGTAGGTTGTTTTGTGAATGCCATCTGTGAAATATAGGCTTCGATACACAGAGCTTCAACGATGAGATGTTTGCAGCCTGCAGTTTACCAAAAAACCGTAAAAATGCAAGTTTTCCGCTTGGTACAAAAGGCCATCGACACTCAACAGTCCACCCCATTTTCAATGGCAGCTTTCGGTTATGTTTCAAATCCTTAGCTTTTTCCATACACCGTGTGAACTCTCGAAAGGGCCGCACTTTTTTTCCCGAAAATTCCGGTGTGAACTTCGAAGGTGAGGCCCGTAAGCGAATATATATATATATATATATATATATATATATATATATATATATATATATATATATATATATATATATATATATATATATATATATTCGCTTACGGGCCTCATCTTCGAAGTTCATTTTTTCTCAGTTATCTAGACCAAAACAGGGGTATGGCCCTTACACGAAATTATACGGTAATTACGCACTCGTTTGCATCACTTATGTGCGAACAGTTGCAGTAATACTCCGAATAACGTGCTTGCTTGGCGCACTTTGTGTACATTACGTTTAGGACGTCGACAACTGGGGAAACCGGACAAATTGTATTTATACGGCGGCAAAGCACCGATTATTAGCAGCTGTTCTATTGGTTGACAATCTTTGTCAAAAGTATGCAGCCTAAAAGATCTGCTTCTGAGCCCTGCAGCGCGGACTCTCTCAGGGACCATAATCTGACGAAGGCGGAAGGAAGGCACTTAACGCCTCAACGCTCCCAAGTTTAGGACAGTCAAATGTGCCTCGCTACACGGCTTGGAAGCAAACCCGTTTGGGCTGTATATTTTTGACAAAGATTATGCGTACGCTTTCTTGCGAAAGAGGAAAGAATTATAAGGACGATTACGATTCTCCCTAATACGAAATTTCAACGCAGCTCTGTTGGTGTCTCACTCTCTGTAGGGTCTTTATTTTTCTTTGCTGGGTCGTCGGCATGTCTGGTTACGATTAGTTCGATTGTAACATTAGTTGAAGAAGACGAAGATGTGCAATGCACAGGGCGAGAGTGTGTCGCAGTTTAACACGTGGCATTATGAGTTGCGCAATAGCCTATTTGTTTCTCCCTGGCGCAATGTGAAATTAAGATTTTAGCCTATGGAGATGATGTCACCCTCTTTTGTTCAGACAAAATATTGGCTGGGGCTTAGCTAAGGTTAAGCCGGGATATCTCGAAGCGAAAAGGTTCGGTGATGCTTATGGTTTAGCTTATGGTTATGCTTTGCTGCGTCGTTTAGCGAGACGTTCTTCTCGTTGTTCGGGTGTCTCGGACGCTCGTTGAGCTTTCAGCATTTCATTTATTCGCTCCTTTTCAGCCAACTCCCGTGGTAGCACTTTTGTATCCGTAGTATCACTCTCTTCTCCTTCCATGTTGAATGCGCACGCCTATTCCCTGGCAAGCGGTTATATAATCGGCCTCCGCGATAAACACGCGCTTGCGGCGAACGTCAAACGATGACGCATAGCGCGCGGCAGTGGCCACCTGCGGCGCGCGTGACGCCACGCGCGGCAGCGGCGAAAGGTCAAGCGACGGAGTCGGCGGTGGCCACCTGCGCCATGCATGACGTCACTCGTGCTCCGACATACGCCGGCTCGCGCGAAGCGTGGTGTTGATTAGCGTGGTTAAGCTTTTCGCTTCAAAAGAGTGTGCTTGAAGCATTACAGTTGACTGACCAGTTTTGCGAGGTATCAGGTGCGGCTCTTAATCTAGATAAATCCAAGGGGTTTTTGGTTGGGCCACTTCGGTACAACGCCAAGTCATTATGGTGGCATAAGCTGGGACTGCGGGACCCTTCACTACTTATGGGTTCCTCTTCACCAAATTCTCAACAGTGGAGCCTACTGGGATTCACAGATAGTCTTCATGAGGCAACAAACCCAGGCTTGGATGGGTAGGCAACTGTCAGTGTTTGCTCGGATTCAAGTCTGCAACATTTTTTTATTTGCAAAACTTGCCTATGTGTTGCAGGTTCTTCACTGTGAGAGGAAGAAAGTGTAGGGATGCAGAGAATATTTGCTACATTCTATGGCGTTCCCAATGGAAACCCATGCGTCGCGATAACCTATTTCTATAGTCTGGTGGAATCGACCTTGTTCACTTATTAGTGCATTAGCCTGTTTCGCGTTTTTTTCTTTTCCAAATATTCAAACCACCCTTTTTTAGTAGCCGTGGTTATTAGGCGTCTCAGTGCTCATTTGCCTTTCCTATTCTAACCGACGGGCACACTCATGAGTGGCCTTTATGGGGATTCCTTAAGGAAGTTGCTGACGCCTCCAATTTCCTCACTGTGCGCTTTTCTTTAGACTACCTCTATAGCCTCTCCAGAAGGCAGATGACTCAGGCACTTACAGAGTATTTGCTCCCTGTACCGTTGAATCGGCAACCTTTTCTGGAGATCCTTGACGCCAGTGTTTTGAAACGTGTTTGGCGAATGTGCGTTTCTTCTGTTGCAAAAACATTCTTCTTTAAATTGCACACATCTACGCTGCCTGTGAAGGCATGGCTTCATGCTAAGGAGATGCTTGCGCCATGGTCGGTGAACTGCCACCTGTGCAGTACACCAGAGACAGTCGACCATTGTTTTATTCTGTGCATTGATGCTGTGTTCTGGGATATGTTACAACGAACAGTTAAGAAGGACATTGACTTCACACCCTACAGTATTCGTTTTTTGCCTGTGGAGAAAAACTGTATTGTGCCATATGATCTATTTATGTTGCTGGGACTATCCAGTCTCTGGAAGGGCCGCATGATGAACCGCCACGCCGAGTCACCAAGGTCGTCGAAATCTTTGTTTCGTGAGCAATGCGCTTTGGCGCTGGGAGTATATGCTGCCCTGCAAGAGCCGCCTAGCTGGCTCCTCTATCTGGATGCATGTGTGTGCCTCCCAGACTTTTGATGTTTTGGAAGGAGGGGTCATGCAGGGGTAAGGTGGCCTGGTACTATTTCCATGCAATAAAGAAAAACATTCCGGGATAGCCTAGTGCTCTCGTGCAGTGGCCAGCGAAGCTGATATGTTAGGGCCACCCTGGGTTCAAATCCTAGTCGCCACAATGTTTATTTATTTATTTATTGTTTGGCTCGGTTACACCGACGGCGGCGACGCGGCTCAACCCACGAACGGGCGCTTAAGAGTTACGCTCCCAAACAGCGACAGGTCAGAAATGAGAAAGTCAGCAGGAGGAAGAGGAAGACGAAGACGTTGTTCGATCTACTGTCGCCTCAGCTCTGTTTGTTTACCTAATTTTGCCGAATTTACCTAGCTTTATTTGAATATTCGAGGACGGCAGCATCTTCAAGGTGGTACTGTCCCTATGGGAAGAGTACGGCTGCTCCGGCGCCGGCAAGCCTAAAGGGACCACGCCAATCTAAGGAGGCTGGCTCAGAAGAGGCGGCCATGGCTTCTCAGGCTGTGGAGCGAGCAGAACATGGAGACGACCACCCGTCCAGCGAGACCTCATCGTTCAGTGGGGATGAGTCAACGATTGTAAACGGTGACGAGTCAGTGGCCGATATGGCTGACGTAGAGAACGAGGGCTTCAAGTTGGTGAGTCATCGCAAGCATCGAACGGTAGGGATCCCGGTGGTGGTTGAGCCCACAGAGAAAGGGGTTGATTTAAGAGAGAGGAATCCCATCTTACTTTCGCGGCCATTCAATCACTACTGGGATCAGCTCCGATTCGTAGTCGGTTCACCATGCACAGGGCTCTTCAGCTGGATGTCTCGACGGAAGAGCAGGTTGACAAGTTCCTGCAGAGCTCTCAGATTTTTGGCATCAAAGTTAACGTGCGGTTTTCCTATTCCTACATGAAGAACACCTGTGTTATTAAGGGTGTACCAAAGTGGTATTCAGAACGCGACCTACTTGATTATCTGAAACCACAAGGTGTACTGCACGTGAAATGACTTGTGCGTCGTGTGGAGTCTCCAGGAAAAGAAGGGGCTGCGAAACCTACCAACTCTATCGTGTTGACATTCGCTCCCAGCTCAGAGCGCCCCGAAAAAATTGATCTGGGATTCACAAAACACGCAGTTGCACATTTCACTCAAGCTACTCCACGGTGTTTTAGATGCCAACGGTTTGGGCACGTGGCCAAAGTTTGCACAAAGGATCGACGCTGTAAGCGGTGCGGAGGCGACCACGACTTTAAAACCTGCAAGGCCAATTTTGCTTGCGCCAATTGCGGTGGTGATCATCCAGTGAGTTTCGGAGGCTGGCTCTTTCGTGTGATCGCACAGCACCGTCGAATATCCTTTATTGCTGGTCCCAAAACCCAACCGACTGAGACGCCTGTCCGAGGATTAGACGAGTTCCCAGTGTTGGAGTCTGATGTTGTTGCGTTACCCAACAATGTCCCTAAGAGACCGGAGTCCAGCAAGACGCCAAGGTCCCTTGCGTGCGAGTCGGTTGTTCGACCTCCAGCAAAAACTGTCCATGTTCCTGAGCGACCGGATCACAGCCAGACTCGACGGCAAGGGGGACTTTCATATGCACAAGTGACAAAAAACGGCATCTTTTGTCGATGTTGTAAGTGAGTGCGTTGCGCATAATACGGAGCTCAAAAATCAAGGTATCTTTGACCTTCATGTTTTGTTCGGAGCCCTGCTTTCACATGTTCCAGCTATGGCGCCTAGTAACCTCAAGAACTTCCCACAGGTGGTGCTTTATTTTGAGTCTCTAATTACCACCTTCGCAGCGAACTTCCTTGCGATCTATTATAGATGGGGTTAAACCTCGTGGATCTCATATGCACCGAAAAGTGCCGTTTATATTACAGTGGAACTGTGCTGGGATTTTAAGCCGGTTAGCTGAACTAAAACTATTCTTGAAAGAGACTTGTGTTCCAGTATTGGCCCTGTCAGAAGCTGGCCTGCCAAGCGGGAGATGTTTGACTGGATATGTCGCCCATAAAAACAGCAGCATAAAGACATTTCCTGCAGGAAGTGCCACGCTTTACATAAGAAGGAAAAGTGCACATTTTTCTGTATGGTTTGCCGATCATTGCACGGATGACATTGAGGTAGCGGCTTTGAGAATACAGCTCGGCTCTCGAACCTTTTATATTGCATCAGTGTACGTGTCCCCGTGGAAGAAAGTAGCATTGGATTTGTTTCTACAGCAGCTCTGCGACCGCTGCATAGCTCCTCGAATCATCTGCGGTGATTTCAACGCCCATCATGCTGTCTGGGGTGACAGGAACACGGATTCCCGTGGACGCAAACTCGTAGACGTTAATGACAGTTTGAACCTGTGTGTTGCCAATGACGGAAGCCCCACTTTCTTTCGGCCTCCAGCCTCAGCGACAGCTATAGACCTGACACTGCACTCAACTGACGTCCGCGTGAGGTGGTCAACAGCGCCTGACCGCATGGGAAGTGATCACTATCCGCTTTTTGTGTTTGCTTCCGACTTTCGTATGCATGGTCCTAAAATTAGCAATGTGGCCTACTGGGACAAGTACAGAGAGCACCTATAACGTATTTCTGGTGATGTTGTTGACAAAATGATTTCTAGTAAACTAGCAGCAACTACGGCGGTCAAGTTACCTGATCATTTCCCGGCCTCGTATTTAAAACTCAAGAACCTTTGTGCAGCGAGAAGGGCGGAGCGCCAACTCGTGCAGAAGAAGGACGACAGGGAACTGAAGACGACCTTAAATAGGCTGAATTCTGCCATTAGACGGCACACGAACAAGCTGTACTGGTCGCAATGGGCCTCATTCTGCGATAGTTTGACTGTGTTCTCAGCGATGACGAGAATATGGCAAGTTATTGGCTGCCTTGCTGGAGAATCTCGCCCTTCGAAGCCTTTTGAAGCTCTTGCAATACGCAAGTAGAAACGTATTGCGTGCTTGGCAGAGAAATTTGCAGACTCACTCGTACGTGCAAATTCTGGAATAGATATATATACACCACCTGCTTCCTCCAGGTCTATGATGGACGTCCCGCTCACGCTTCGTGAGCTTTAGACTGCGCTCAGTGGCCTGCGGCGCCGGTGTGCACCAGGTCCCGACGGCATCACCAATCAAATGCTGAATAATCTGCCCTTGCAATTCAGGAAGGAGCTCCTCAACTTCATCAGTTGAGTTTGGGAGACTGGCGATGTTCCTCCGTCATGGGAGGTGGCACATGTAGTTCCAGTACTGAAGCCTGGCAAAGACATGACAGACCTTGCCTCGTATCGCCCTGTGCCACTGACCTCCTGTGTAGCTAAGTTCATGGAGAAGCTGATAAATGAACGTTTATCGCGGTGGCTTGAGGACAGCAAGGCACTGCCAACATGTATGACAGGATTCCGCCGAGGTCTTAGTGCCCAAGATAGCGTCTTAGACTTGGTGAGTCGCATTGAACACCAGAGAGCTTTCGGCCTTTCCACCTTAGCCGTTTTTCTTGACGTTGCGAACGCTTACGACAACGTGCTTGAGAGCTCAATTCTAAACAGTTTGCAAGGCATGGGAATACAGGGCCATATGTTAGGATTCATTTACAAGTTTATAAGTGATCGCGCGGTTCGTGTACGGTTAGGGAGTACGTTAAGCACCGAAAGGGTTCTATCACGAGGTGTGCCGCAAGGAAGTGTTCTTTCCCCCGCGCTCTTTAATGTCGTAATGGCTGGCCTTCCCGATTCGTTGAAAAAAAGTTGCAGGCAAGTGCATATGTCAATATATGCTGACGACATCTGTATTTGGATTACTGGCTACGAACACAAGCGATTAGCCCTGATAGCTCAACAGGCTTTACTTTCGGCACAAGCTTATATTCAAGGTGTGGGATTGTCTCTGTCAGCGGAAAAATCCGGCTTTGTTATGTTTCCAGGTGTAGGAAGACATCAAGCGCGGTTGAAGATAGACCTCGGTCACTCTTGCATACGTCAATTCAACCACACGCGTTTCCTGGGCGTCATTATTGACTCCCATCTACACTGGCGAAAAGCTGTAGACGCGATTGTTCCATCTATATCTTCGCGTCTCAATGTGATCCGTAGAATTGCACGTGAGCAATGGGGATACCTTCCTTCTTCAATAGTCAAACTTCATGAAGCGCTGGTGGTCAGTCGCATAATGTATCAATTACCTTTAATTTCCCCCTCGGCATCACAACTTGAACGTCTCGAAGTTGTCCACAGAAAGGGCCTAAGAAGAGCCATTGGCGTTCCTCAGGCGGTAGCGAATGAGGCAGTACTTCATGAGTCTCTATCGAAACCTCTTAGCCTTGTCGCTTCTCAGAGACTACTAATGCATCTTGGCCGCCTAAGAGAGACGGTAGCTGGGTGATCCCTTCTCCAGCGGCTTTGCAAGAAATATGAATCGAAGGGTTACTTGGCACTCAACACTCTTAATTCTTTAGGCCTTAATGTCCGAAGGCAAAGGAAATGGTTGAAACCCTCCTCGTATTTTCCGACCCTCGACTGTAAGGTAACCATTCCCCATGTGAGCGCAAAGCGCAGGTCTCCTTTGGCAGCAACGCGTTCGCTTGTACTTGAACATTTGGAAACAGAGTATGGCCGCCATCTTCAAATTTTCATGGATGGTTCTGTGGACAAGGTCAAACAAGCTAGCGAAGCGGCTTTTTACATTCCTTCTTTGGACTGTAAGTGGTCCGTACGCTTTACTGCTGTCGTATCCTCCACAACGGATGAAAGTGTTGCTATTGAGGCGGCTTTACGGAAGTTGGGGTTTTGTCCGGCTCAACCTGTTGTTATCCTGATTCAAAATCTTCCCTTCAGAGGTTAGAGGGCGGATTCCCCACCGATGCCTTGTCTATAAGCTCTCTGCGCTTGGTGCAGAATCTGCACTGCAGAGGTTTTACTCTATATTTCCAATGGGTGCCCTCTCACATAGGAGTCAACGGTAATGAGATGGCAGACAATCTCGCCCATAAAGCTCTCTCAAGGAGTCCATCAAAAAAAAGTATCTCAAGATGGGAAAATCTCTACAGGAAAACGGTGCTCGATAATTTCGGTACCCTGTGGAGGGCGCCCCACAAGCCATGTGTGACCAAGGGACTGAGAAGATCCCAGGCGACTCTACTACATCGAATTCGCACGGCCTCTGCTCGCAATCCTGCCTGGATGCATAAGACGGGAATAGCATCGTCTCCGCTCTGTTCTTTATGTGGTGTGTGCGGGGATATCGAACATTATATTACATACTGCCCAGAGTACAATGCGGAAAGGTATGTGATGTTCGCTTCTTTCCAGAAGACAGGAACCCGTCACAGTACAGTTCAGGACATTGTCTACCCGAGTGGAAACCAGACATGCAGAAGGGAGGCTGCATGCCTTTTAACATTTCTGCAGGACACGGATCTTGTTTCTAAGTGGTGACAGCAGGAACGGACTATGACCTACTGTGATTGAATGTGTGCGTAGATAGTGTCTTCCGGAGTGGACTACATTATACTGTGAGTGAATGTGTGTATGGAGTGTGGCACTGCAATGACCTATGTTCTACTGTGACTGAATATGTGCATAGATGGTGACTTCTGGAGTGGACTATGATGTGGACTGTGTGGATTCATTGTGTGCATAGATGGTGGCTGCGGGAGAGAATGTGTGCTATTATAAGAGACTGTGCGCATAGCGGGGTAGATGCGACAGGCTTTAGGACATTATTAATATAGAAGGGACGCTACGGTGGAGCAATTGCCGGCAGATAAAGCAAGCCTAACCCCACCTGTAGCATTCAACACCTCAACTCAACCTCAAGGAAGTCAGCAAACGATGACTAATACAATTTTCTGCCATTAGATGACGCACAATGTATGCTAAATAGTCATCTGGTTTTCTGTGCACCCTCAATATTTGGCGAGATTTGGGCACTCTTGAAATAAAGAGCGAACATTTTTTGCATTTCCGACAACAACCTGGGGATGCATTTTGTAAAGGCATCCGTTGTGTTGTGCCTGCACCAACAGTCAACTTTTGCCTTTGATGGTAGAACAGGCGACTGGCGTAGTGTTGTATCCATCAGCTTTGTCGTCACTGGCGACAGCGCTGTCAGTGATAAATATTGATGGGCATCAACAAAAAAATGAGAAAATAATTCACCTACTAGATGGCCGTCATGTGAGCATTTCCACTAATTCGCACGTTCGTAATTGCTGCCGCAAATGCACATTCCTCTTTAGTCGACGGAGACTGAAATGCCATTTCAAGGCTGCTACTTCCGTTTCAGCCAGAAAGAACCAATCAATTCTGCTTGCAAGTTGTCCATTTACTTAAAGCTGACTGTGTGGGGTAGACGAGCCAAATGGCGGGAAAAGCTGATGTATTTCCCTAAATGTTGGAAAATAAACCCCAGTGAAGAACGTTCATCGAATTTGGTTCAAATCGCGTCAGACCGTAGAATTTGTTTCCAGAGTGGGAAAAGTGTGCACAACGTGAACGCGGAAATTGCAGAACAGAAACGTGTTTTTCCTCCCTCATGGGTATAGCCTGGCGAATCCTCAGTCGGCCAGCTTGCGCAAACTGCCGAATTTAGAATTCGTTGGCACTGAAAGAGCTATTTTGAAGATTGCCTTTCACGGATCTTCTTGGCACTCTCTTGTGTTATTCTACTATTTCATATGGCTTTAAATTTTTCATGCTGTACTAAGGCGCATTAGAATTCGTTGGCACTGAAAGAGCTATTTTGAAGATTGCCTTTCACGGATCTTCTTGGCACTCTCTTGTGTTATTGTACTATTTCATATGGCTTTAAATTTTTCATGCTGTACTAAGGCGCATTTGAGCCCAGCATTGGCGAGTTATGACTTAATGATATATGTTTCGTTAACAACGATGTAGCGATAGCGTAGAGGTACAGCGTCCATCTCGTGTGCAAGGGGTCCGGGGCTCGAATCCCGGTGCCGCGCAATTCTCCACCTGGCTTGAAAAAAAAACTGCGCGTGTCGATAGAATTGCATAACCAGGCCTAGGGTGCGGCCTGATCTCGGTGACCAGAACCGACAACGCACTCCCTCACCAGAGCAGGATTTGGCCACCCTGGTGCAGTACTTGGCCAGAACCTTCAACGAACAGACCAATTAACCTCCGGCCCTCCGTCGCCAGCGGCTGCGAAGAAACTGACCTCGGCGGCGGTCAGACTTGTGACGCAGCGGAGGGTGCTAAGAATCTCTGGCTCCGGACAGGCCGCTATTGTAATCTGAACCTGGTAATGCCTAACGCTAGAACCTTATCTAGTGAGTCTAGCCTAGCAGTGCTGTTCGAGGAACTAGCGAGCATTAAATGGGATGTCATAGGGCTTATTGAAGTTAGGAGGACAGGTGAGGCGTATACAGTACAAAAGGACGGACACATACTGTGCTTTCGAGGATTAGCGGATAGACGAGGACTAGGTGTGGGATTCCTCATTAATCAGGATATAGCTGGCAACGTAGAGGAGCTCTATAGTATTAACGAAAGTTTGGAAGCTTGTCACATATAATAGGGAGTCTGAAATGAAAGTATGAACGAAAAAGGATTGAAGAAGACGTTGAGGATGGCAATAAGGACGACGTGGATTAACCGAAGAATAAAGAAGATGAAGAAGTATTCGCTGAGGTGGGAATAGATGATTTGTGGAGAAGAGACGAAGAAGACGACGACAAGGATTACGTGGACTAAGGCCAAGTCTATCAAATCACGAACTAACTGGATTTTCCTGTGTCCTCTGCGGTTCTTTCCATTGGCGCTTCTTTGCTTGGACGAAGCGACAGGAGTGTACGCTCTGCTGTGCAAAATTTTTGTCAAGAAACGCAGTGACTCCCATTCTAATTTTTTTCCCGCTCTCAGTCAGTACGAAATTGAAGCGTTACAGACATTGTATGCTATTATGCACATTAAGCCATTGTCCCGTCTTCGATCTCCAAGTTAACAAGACCGCTGTCCTTGCGTCGTCCAATCTATCAGCCTACACACTATTCTTATTACTTTTCTTGTCAAAACATTCCTGCATGCAGCAAGTAACCGCCTGTGTCTTGGCCACTCCCCCGCAGCGGGTATGTGCCAGCTTTGTTTGAGACGGACCGACCGATCGACCAACCAACCAACCAACCAGGCTCCGACGGGTCAGGGACGCCTCGGCTGGAAGAGAGCAACGCCGGCTACTGCTCCGGTGAGCTCGAGTTCTACGGCTTCGCACCGTGGACTTCCTGCCGTTCCTGAGCCCGCTTTGGGGAGTCAATGGAGGGCGCTACCACCTGCTACGGCCAGGGGTGTCTCCAGTGCTGTTGCCACCCATCCGGGTGGTGCCGCCAACACCAACATCACTGGCACCACCTCCACGTGCGCTTGGACCGGGTGCTTGTACGACGCAGCCAACGACGCCGCCAGCGACGCCAGCCTGAGCACTTCGAACGCCACCTCGACGCAGGCTACTGGACCCATGCAACGCCGCATCTGCATCGAACCAACAGTGAGCACGAACGCCGACCGCTAACAGTAGAATGATAGTAGTAGACGCTAGTAGGAGTGTTCTCGGGTCGTGTGTATTGAGAGTCTTGGAGTTTAGTGTTAGTTTTGTTAGTCAGTTTTGTGAGCTAGTGTTTGTGTCGCGTACGGTGTATTAAACGTACGTCTGTGTGGCTACACCTGTCGCCTAGTCCATTCTTTCGGTCCGAGTGCTCTCCGGGAGATCCGTGACACAGCTGTCGTAATTAGGCTTAATAAGAGGTACAAGCTGGAGGTGGTGCAGGCATACGCGCTTACATCTAGTCATGATGACCAGACTCTTGAAAGCTTCTATGAAGACGTCGAACCGGCAATGAACAAAGTGAAAACACAGTACACTGTACTGATGGGCGACTTCAACGCGAAAGTCGGCAAGAAGCAGGCTGGCGACCAGGCAGTAGGCGACTATGGGATAGGTTCTAGGAATAGCAGGGGAGAGCTATTAGTAGGGTTTGCAGATAGAAATAATTTACGCATCATGGATACCTTCTTCCGCAAACGAGAGAACAGGAAGTGGACCTTGAAGAGCCCCAATTGTGAGACTAAAAATTAAATCGACTTCTTACTATGCGCTCAACCTGGCATCGTTCAGGATGTGGAGGCCCCCGGAAAGGTGCCTTGTAGCGACCACAGCATGGTAAGGTCTCGAATTAGCTTGGACTTGAAGAGGGAACGGAAGAAGCTAGTGAAGAGGAAGTCCATTAACGAGCTAGCGGTAAGAGGGAAAATAGAGGAATTGAGGATATCGCTGCAGAACAAATGTGGAGCTTTAACTAAAGATGATCTTAATGTTCATACAGTTAACGATAATCTCACAGATATCATTACGGAGTGCGCGGTAGAAGTAGGCAGTAGGACGGTTCGACAGGATACCGGAAAGCTATCTCAGGAGACGAAAGATCTGATTAAGAAGCGCCAAAGCATGAGGGCGTCTAACCCTACAGACAGAACAGAACTAGCAGAGCTATCGAAGGTAATAAATAAGCGCAAGGTAGCCGACATTAGGAAGTTTAATATGGAGAGAATCGAGCATGCTCTAAAGAACAGAGGTAGCCTAAATGCAGTGAAGAGTAAACTAGGCATAGGTAAAGACCAGATGTAAGCGTTAAGAGACAAGGAGGGCAATGTTATTAGCAATATGGATTAGATAGTTAAGGTAGCCGAAGAGTTCTACACACATCTATACTGTAGCCAATGTAATCAGAACGTTAATGATAGAGACAGTAGCGCACAGCAATGCGCCATCCCGCCAGTAGCGAAAGAGGAAATAAAGAAAGCCTTAAGAGCAATGCAAAGGGGAAAAGTGTAACACGAGGATCATGTAACAGCACGTCTGTTAAAAGATGGAGGGGAGATTCTGCTAGAAAAACTAACCACCCTTTATACACATTGCCTTATGACCTCGACCGTACCAACAGCTTGGAAGAATGCAAATATAATCTTAATTCATAAAAAAGGAGACGCCAAGGGCTTGAAAAATTACAGACCGATCAGCTTCCTGTATGTTGCCTACAAGGTATTTATTAACGTAATCGCTAATAGAGTCAGTGCAACCTTAAATTTTAATCAACCAGATGATCAGGCAGGCTTTCGTAAAACATATTCAGCAATAGATCATATTCACACTATCAATAAGATGATTTAGAAATGAGCAGAATATAACCAACACCTATATATAGCCTTCATTGATTAGGAGAAAGCATTCGACTCAGTGGAAACCTCAGCAGTCATACAGGGATTGCAGAAACTGGGTGTAGATGAGCCTTAAGTCAATATATATATATATATATATATATATATATATATATATATATATATATAATATATATAATATATATATATATATATATATATATATATATATATATATAGGAACTGTACAGCTATGATAGTCCTCTATAAAGTCAGCAAATAAAATTCCAATCAGGAAGGGCGTCAGGAAAGGAGACAAGATCTCGCCAATGCTAGTCACCGCATGTTTACAGGAGGTATCCCGAGGCCTGAATTGGGAACAGTTGGGGATAAGAGTTAATCTAGAATACCTAAATATTCTAGCATTCGCTGATGACATTGCCTTGCTGAGTCACTCAGGAGATGAACTGCAAATCATGATCAATGAGTTAGACAGACAGAGCAGTACGGTGGGTCTAAAAATTAACATGCACAAAACCAAAGTAATGTTCAACAGTCTAGCAAGGAAACAGCAATTCACAATTGGCAACGATGGGCTGGTAGTGGTATAGAAATACGTCTATTTAGGGCAGGTAGTGACCGCTGGTCCGGATCATGAGAGGGAAATAACTAGAAGGATAAGAATGGGGTGGAGCGCATATGGCAGGTTCTCTCAGATCATGAATAGCAGGTTACCAATATCCCTCAAGAGAAAAATATACAACAGCTGCATCTTACCGGTACTCACCTACAGTGCAGAAACGTGGAGGCTAACAAAAAGGGTTCAGCTTAAGTAAAGGACAGAACAGGGAGCCATGGAAAGCAAAATGATAGGTGTAACGTTAAGAGACCGGAAGTGGGCCGAGTGGGTGCGGGAACAAACGCGTGTTAATGATATCCTAGTCGAAATCAAGAGGGAGAAATGGGCTTGGGCGAGGCATGTAGTAAGAAGCCAGGATAACCGATGTTTCTTAAGGATAACGAAGTGGATTCCAAGAGAAGGCGAGCGGAGCAGGAGCGGCAGAAGATCAGGTGGGCGGATGAGATTAGGAAGTTTGCAGGCATAGGGTGGGCGCAGCTGGCAAAGGACAGAGTTAATTGTAGAGACATGGAAGAGGCCTTTGCTCTGCAGTGGGTTTGGTCAGGCTAATGATGATGATGATGATGTTTAGTTAACAAAAAAGTTTTTTAACAGTGATTCATTTACGCGATACATATCTATAAACAGCAGACCATCGATTGGTGTGCCTTAAACTGGAAGCCAGCTACCCTGCACAGCGAAAGTCCCTTTAGAGTGGCTCTCTGGCTTGTTTGGGGGGCAGAAATTTGGTGCAGCGGTGGAGGTTAATGCATGATGATTATATGCTGCTCGTCTTTTCTGCATGCTTATGCCGTGTGTCGAAAACTTGGGGGACACAAGTTCAATTTGAGAGTATGACGGAGTAGCGGTAAAGGGTCCCTGTAGTCGCTCAGACTCTCTCTTCGAGTGTCAGCGCCGGCTGAAGCGACGTGCTGTTAGGACACGGGCGACCTGAGCGGTCCCAGTTATGTTCAGCAAGTCACTGCCTTTGTGTTGTAAACATTTGTACCATGCTGTATATGTTTTGCCTGTATATAAATACATCCGTACAAGTGAAGCCATTCGTCGCCATTAGTGTGGACTACCTTCTACATGGACGCAACCACCTCGAATTTGCTGTAGCTTCTCCACAGTTTCAGTAAATTTACGCGCTTTGCCTGCATGAAGATGGTTTTATTGAGTTGAGGGAAAATATGCCGGATATCTTTGAGCCAAATAAAGCTTTGGAGTGCGTTGCTTCAGTTAAAGACCCACTGTTATCTTGCCTACTATAATTTGAAACCCATGCACTCAATGTTGGTGAGACAGACGCTACTTAATGCTGCCAAACGACTGAGGTGATGGATCAAATATGGCGTCCGCATGACACGCTTACTCAAGGCTGATCATACGTTATTATTCGTGTGCATATGAGAAAAATTGCAGGTGGTTTAGCTGTGGTTAAACCTGGAGTGACGCGATAGCTACAGCTGGCCGAGTGGAACTGGCTCAGTTCAATTGCCAATTCAGTCTTTCGCCGCTCCGTTGTTGTTGCCTCAAATACGATGGCACATACCCACGGTGGGGGATTGGCCAGGGTTTGGTGCAGATCCAAACCAGAAAAAACTCATCCAGGTTTAACTCAAGCGCCTCATAAATACAGAGGAATCTAAGAGAAAAAGAAAATCAAATTTTGAGAGACCTTGAGGAAATTGGAATGAAAATCGAGGAAACAAAGCGGTGTGGGTGGAATAACTAAATTTTAAAGAGTCAGAAAGAAAATATTTTGAGAGGAAAGTAAAGGCATCGAGAAGTTAACACAAAAATCTTCCGGTTTCAATAATATACTTGTGGAGTAGCTGACACACCTGCCTAATGGCGTGCCCTTTGACGGTTGCAAGTAAACGGCAGCCCTAATTGAGCGAGAGTATTTTGCAAAAACTGAATTCTCTGACGTGCAAACCGCCGGCAGTAGATGATGAAATGATCTATTGTTTCAACGTCCCCGCATGACGCACATAGATTCGACGGCGTAAACCCAGAAAGGCACAAATATAAATTAAGGAGAGGAATCCTGCAGCGCAACAGCGTCATGGAAACCTCACTTTGTCTTGGTGCGCAAGAACTTATGCGCGCAGCTTTTGCAGCTCGGTTTCGCCGGCGCGCCGCGCCGCCGGCAGCCGCAGCTGTTCCGCACCACGTGACCAACCACGTGACGAACCACGTGACCAGCCACGGAGCCGCTCGCCGGTAAAGTCACCGGTAGAGGTGTGCGCCGAGGCATCGCCGCACCGCCGCCGACTGCGCTCGCTGCGCTGCCGCCGCCGCCGACGCAAACTGATCGGCGCGCCGCCACCGCCGCCAACGTTTTCACTCGGCGCGATCGGCGAGCCCTCTAAATATGAATATATATTTTGCCCGCAAATCTAGCTGCGTTTGAGATTTTGTTTTGTCTTGTTTAATTCCCTGCCTGGGGCAGATAATCATGTGAAGGAGTTGAGCAATGAAGCAACACGAAACAAACAAAAGCAACCTTGCTGTCCGCGCAGACGTATCGTTACCAGACAACGCAACGTGGGATTCCGAAACTTCTTCAAAGGCGCAACATGCTGCGGGTGCACTGAGCCGGAGTACCCGAGTTCGAACTCGACCGTGGCGGCCGCGTTTCGATGGAGGTGAAACGCAAAAGTCGTCCGTGTGCTGTGCGATGTCAGAGCACATTAAAGATCCCCAGGTGGTCTAGATTATTCCGGAGCCCTCCAATACGGCTCCTCTTCCTTCTTTCACTCCCTCCTTTATCTCTTCCCTTAACGGCGCGGTTCGGGTGTCCACCGAGATATGTGAGGCAGTTATTGCGCCATTTCATTTCCTCAAAACCATTTTTTAACGAGAAGAAACAATGGTCTCGGAACGTCGGAATCACGACTTGAGGGCCGTGGGCACTGTGGCTGCGGATGTCCGAAAACGGCATCAACACATCCTAACATCTCAGCTGGAAAAATGTAACGGCTGCAAAACAGTATTTTGTTTCTTTTTTTATCCAGGGAAAAGATCGTTATAAGAAATGTTACTTTAAACAAATGGTGATTAATATTCAAAACAAGCGATTTCACAAACTGTCCAGTCGTAAATACTTGCGTTAGAGCATTTACTGATCGCTTGACAGGTAAAGGGCTGAACCAAGCAAAAGTTGGTCAAAGAAGAGGTCTGTTTCTTTTTACAAAAAGATTAATATATAATGCGTAAACACATTATCATTCAAAAGAAGTGGAAGTACGATTAACATATCGCGTGTCACGTGCGTCCGTGCCGGCTTAGCAATTCTAGACGAATTGACTGCCTATGAGCAAAGAAAAAATAACTGAGGCATAGCAAAAAACCGAAAACAATTGCGACTACGACGCAGAAATCAGGAAAGGTCCTGCACGTTCGTAGAGCAAGAAATATGTAAACACAATCAACATACGCGCTCGAGGAGGAGGAGGAAGTAAACTTTATTAAAGAAGAGGTCTTAGGCGCGGGTTGGGGTGACGTTCCCCTCCCCGCGGTGGGCTCCACTTCTAGGCTGGACGCCAGGTAGCCGACCGACGATGTCGTTCGGCGACCTCTTCGGGCCGCTCCGTGACTCGGAGTTGAACCTCCGGGTCCGAGCTGAGCAGCGCGGCCTCCCACTGAGATTGGGTAGAAAGCTGCAGACTGTTCGACGGCTTGTCTTGATTACATGAGTATAGGATGTGTGGTGTGTCTGCCTTATGGCGTCCATAGAGAGAACATACGAGGCTAAACTGCTCTGGGAACCATATAGAGTACATGTACGGATTAAAGAAAGTGTCTGTTTGGAGCTGCCGCCAGCTGACTTGCATTTTATTTAGAGATCTATGCGGTTCTGGGAAGATTTGTCTTTCTTTCTTGAAGTGGTAGTAATTTCTTTGTACGTCGTCACTCGCTCCTTGGCCGACCTGAGCTCGGGGTAGCGCACCTCCTGGTTACCTACGAATTCTCGGGCAAATTGGTGTGCCCCCTCGTTTCCAGGATGGCCCGAATAGGCGGGGACCCAGATCAATGTGATCTGGCGGGTATTGGAGATCTTTTGTAATATTTTGATGGCTGCGGAGTGGGCCCTTCCTTTGGCAAAATTTCGAATTGCGGTTTTACAGTCGCCGATGATGTATTCGGCAGTGGTGGAGGTAATGGCTAAAACTATGGCAGCTTCTTCGGCCTCCCCCGGAAATTTTGTTTTTTCGATTGTCGCCGATGCGAGGGGAGAGCCTCGATGATCGACAAGTACCAGGGAAAAGGCGCCTCTTTCCGCATGTTCTGCCACGTCCACATGGGCCGTGTCTTTCTGAGCTGAAAATCTTTCGTGAAGTTTTTCTGCCCTAGCCTTTCTTCTGTTCGTATTGTATTTGTGGATGCATGTTTTTGGGCAGATGATGGACTATTAAGTGTTCGTGCACGTGTCTTGGAATTGACAAGGCGTGTGCACGGATTCCTTCATATTGTATTCCTGTCTTCTTCAGGATGAAGAGAGTGCCTGATAGTCTTTCGTATAGTGCGGTGCGGTGTGCTTTCATCATTTCCGCTAAGGTGTTATGAATTCCTAACTGTAGTAGTTTTTCATTTGGAGTGTGACGCCTGATGAGAAGGGAGATTTGGTTGACGGTGTTTCTCAGTTTCTTAATTAGTGTGTCGTTATTTTGGTTTGACTGTATGAGCATTCCCAATATCCTTAGTGTTTCCATTTCTGGGATGGCTGCCCCTTCCGCGTTGATTTTCACCTGAGGCGCTTTATTCTTTCATTGACGCTTTGGGTGTAGGATGAGGACCTCGGATTTTTTGGGGGAACACGCAAGTCCCGCGGCTTGTGCCTACTCTATCTACTACATCTGCCGCTTGTTGTAGCGTATCTTGTATCGTGCCGATACTCCCCTCGGTGGTCCAAAGAGTGATATCGTCCGCGTACAAAAAGTGTTCTAGGTCTGGGATTTTGGCGAGTTCGTGTGCCATTTTGATGAGGGTTATATTGAATAAGGAGGGGGAGAGGACAGATCCTTGCGGCGTTCCTCTGTCTCCTAAACTGAAGGTGTCGGATTTGATTGTGCCCATTTGAATTTTAGCCGTTCTATCAGAGAGAAAGTCCTTGATGTAGTTAAATCTTCTTTCGCCTACATTCAATGGTAGATCTCTAAGTAACACACGTCAGCTGGTGGCAGCTCCAAACAGACACTTTCTTTAATACGTACATGTACTCTATATGGTTCCCAGAGCAGTTTAGCCCCGTATATTCTCTCTGTGGACACCATAAGGCAGACACACCACACATCCTATACTCATGTAATCAGGACAAGCCGTCAAACAGTCTGCAGCTCTCTACCTAATCGCAGTGGGAGGCCGCGATGCTCAGCTCGTGCCCGGAGGTTCGACTACGAGTCATGGAGCGGGCCGAAGAGGTCGCCGAACGACATCGTCGGTCAGCCACCTGGCGTCCGGCCTAGAAGTGGAGCCCACCGCGGGGAGGGGAACGTCACCCCAACACGCGCCTAAGACTTCTTTAATAAAGCTTACCTACTGCTCCTCTGCTTCAACTGAAGCGCTTACAACATTTTCGGCTAATTGAGCGGAAAAAATATCAGAACAACTGATTTACCGAGGCTTTACCTTTCAAAGATTATTGTTTGAAACGCTCGCCACAGCGGCTTTGTCGTGACGCTTTCCACTGCCGAAAACAGATGGCGCCACTGCCGCCCTTCAACGAAAAAAACGTCGTCTGCGGGTTTTCGTTCGCCGATCTCTACGTTGACGATTACGTTTTCGCATCATGCACTGCTCAACTCAGTAAGTACCATTGTCAAATTTGCTACGATACAAAAGTTACCATAGTACGCAAGCTCTGTGTGCAGTTTCACCGCAAATGAGCCAGTGGTTGAGGCGGGGAAATTTATGAATGTCTTTATGATAAAAATGCACAATACTGTACAAAGCAAGGGAATTCCGTAGCGCGGCGGGCTTCCGAAGCTCTGGCCTTACAGAAGTAATGGTTTTTCATTTATTGTGCGTGTCCGTTCACGTTATCTCTTTGACCATACGCGCTTGAGATACGTGCCTTATTTTCTTTTTAAATATGGCGCATAAAGCACAAATGATTTACAGAACATGTCGCATTTCAGAACCGTCTGTTTTCTGTCCTCTGAGCACTTAGCACGAAAAGCCCTAAAATTTGAACCAGTTTAGCAAACAAGGCTGTAGCGAAATATCTTTTTAAATTTGTGGTTTAGCTTTCCACGCCGCCGACCAGAAACGACGGCCACTCCGCCGTTGTTCGAAACCGCCACACCGCGGCTGCGCCGCCACCGCCACGGCGCCGCCATGCTGATGGCTCGAAATGCTACCGTAATATAGCTATCGCTACAACAATTAGCAGTACCTTCGTAGAGAGTGAAGAGGTAGAACGCCTGAAGAACCAGAGCATTTCGCAACATGCATACACAAATTTGTGCGCAGTGCAGATAGATAGCACGTTCAAAAGGTGTGCTTACGGTGCCCTCGCACATTACATGTGGCGTCCTTCGTTTTAAGGTTTTACTTTTTTCCGGAATTCGAGGGCTGCAAATCTTGCATTTTTGGCTGAAATGCGGGTAAAAATAAGTTTATTCAGACAATATATATTATATAGATTATTACATAGAGAATATATATAAGTCATCCCTGACGTAATGACTGCATCCCAGCGACGCCGCGTATGACCAGAAGTTGTCCATGTAGTCCGTCTGAAGCCGTATTATGCGCGCTAAAGGCCGCTGCATTTCCATGCTCTATTTTCGCAAGATCCGTTTTTTTTCTTTACTAGTCGCGTTATTTGTTTTAATGCATCGGGTCGATGCTTCTTTGAGAGGGGAGTAATGCCTGGAATATTTGCAGTGTTTGTTCGTTTTTCAAATCTGCCGCCACATCACTTTATCGCTTTGTTTGCGACGCAAGACGCGACTAGATTTATCTCGATTGATCGCAGCCAGGCAGAGCTGATTCTACGTTGTTCCGGAATGTTCTAGTAACTTTGCGCTCTTTATCTCGAAAGTTCGCTATCAGCTTTAAATTGAGCACGGCCGACAGCGGCGGGGATTCTGTTCGACGACCGCCGAGCACGCTTGTCGCTTCGCCGCCGCCGAGTGATTCAGTCCATTTTGGGTGCAAGTAAGCCCAATAAACAGTTCTTTTAGAAGACCCTTTCGTCCGTCTTCATCGCTGCTTCGACTGCCTTCACAACTACGTGACAATATCGATGATTCGGGTTCGTTTGAGCTTTCTTCGGCCTGTCTGAATTTGAAATTAATTTGTAAATAAATAATGGTATGAGCGCTCGTTTTTCTGCGGGACTAAAAGGCTTTTTGCCCAATACTTTGCTCTTTATTCTGACAGAGGATAGCGATTATTGATTTTGAAGCCGCGGCGGTTCTTAATAGAAAGGGATAAAAAAGTAGCCACTCGCGCACGGGCAGAATAAAAAGCTAAGCCAGACATCGTGAGTCATAACGAATGGGGCAGTAAGGCTGAACCAACTGCTACTACAGTACTAGCCAACGTTTCGTTACAGGTCATACCAAACTGTCTGGTTAGTACGTGGACGAAACATGATATTTAAGCAGCATTTGACGTCATCTATCAAATAATCAGCCATATATCAAAGGCCATATATCTAGATGATGACCACGGCCAAAGATTACCCTCGATGTATTAAAAGAATCCATGCTCAGTTATGCTGCGAATTTCAACTACAGTGGTTATAAGCTGGGATGAACCGTTCGCCCTAAATGACCTTAAAAAGATGAAAATTCTGTCTTCGAGCAAGAACAAAGCGCTCGTAGCTCTTCTGGATCAATCAGTACGTGAGCAAAAACAAGGACCAAACGCCCCTTAACAATATTTGTATGACGTCCACTGTGATCAGCTCTGAGTGCTCGCTTCCTTTCCTGGAAATAACCCTTTCCGTTTACTGCATTCAACGGGTAAGACTAGCCGGTTATATTTTTGTCTATCGCATGTTCACGTGGCACTCAACTCTAAGTTATTTTTCACACTGTCCTTAATCTTAACCATGACAAAGTAGCCGGTGCGTCGACACTGTGAGTCAATTATCCTTGTTTGTCAAGTTGGTTTTTCCGGAAAATGAGTCAAAACAATGGTTGTACAATAATTACTCCTTGACATTTTTCGTAGCCAGAGCGTCGACACTGGGAGTCAAATATCCTTGTTCGTCAAGCTCGTTTTTCCGGATAATGAATTAAAACAATCCTTGTGCATTAATTCCTCCTTTCCATTATTAGTAGGCAGTGCGTCGACACTAACAGTCAATTATCCTTGTTCGTCAAGTTCATTTTCCGGAAAACGAATCAGAAAAATGTTTGTACAATAATTATTCTTTCGCATTATTCGTAGCCAGTGCGTCGGCACTGCGAGTGAATTATCCTTGTTCGTCAAGCTTGTTTTTCCAGAAAATGAATGAAAACAATGTTTGCACGTTAATTACTCCTGGCATTATTCGTAGCCAGTGCGTCGACCCTGCGAGTCAATTATCCTTGTTCGTCAAGCTCGTTTTAACAAAAAATGAATGAGAGCAATGTTTGTATATTGATTACTAATTGGAATTATAATAGCCAGTGAGTCGACACTGCAAGTCCATTATCCTTGTACGTCAAGCTCGTTTTCTCGGACAATGAATAAAAACAATGTTTGTACATCAATTACTCCTGGGAATTATTCGTAGCCACTGCGTCGACACTGCGAGTCAACTATCCTTGTTCGTCAAGCTCGTTTTACCTAAAAAAACGAGTGAGAGCATTGTGCATTAATTACTAATTGGAATTGTCATAGCCGGTGCGTCGACACTGCGTGTCAATTATCCTTGTTCGTCAAGCTAGTTCTTCCGGAAAATGAACCAAAACAAAGTTTGTACATTAATTACTCCTTGGCATCATTTGTAGCCAGTGCGTCGACACTGCGAGCCAAATATCCTTGTTTGTCAAGCTCGTTTTCTTGGAAAATGAGTGAAAAGAATGGTTGTACAATAACTATTCCTTGGCGAGTCAATTATCTTTGTCACGCGCGTTTTTCCAGCGAATAAATCAAAACAATGTTTGTACATAAATTACTCCTTGGGAGTGCGCCTACACTGCGAGTCAATTATCCTTGTTTGTCAAGCTCGTTTTCCCGGAAAAATGAGCGAAAACAAAGGTTGTACATTTGTTAATTATTGGCGAGTGAATTATCCTTGTTTGTCAAGCGCGTTTTGCCTAAAAGTGAATCAAAACAATGTTTGTACATTATTTACTCCTTGCCATTATTCGTAGCCAGTGCGTCGACATTGCGAGTAAATTGTCCTTGTATGTAAAGCTCGTTTTCCCGGAAAATCAATCAAAACAATGTTAGTGCATTAATTACTCCTTGGAATTATGATAGCCAGTGCGTCGACACTACGAATTCATTATCCTTGCTTCTCAAGCTCTTTTTCCGGAAAATTAATCAAAACAATGTATGTACAATAATTCGTCCTTGGCATTATTCGTATGCAGTGCGTCGGCATTGGGAGTCATTTATCCTTGTTCAAGTTTGTTTTCCGACAAATGAATCAAAACAATGTTTGTACATCAATTACTCCTTGGCATTATTCGTACCCAGTGCTTCGACATTGCGTTCGTTCGTCAAGCTCTTTTTGCCGCAAAATGATTGAAACCAATGTTGTGCAACACTTACTAATTGGAATTATGATAGCGAGTGCGTCAACACCGCGATTCATTTATCCTTGTACTTGAAGCTCGTGTTTCCGGAAAATGAATCAAAACAATGTTTGTACATCAATTACTCCTTGGCATTATTCGTAGCCAGTGCGTCGACATAAGAGTCAATTATCCTTGTTTGAACAGCTTTTCCCGGGAAAATTAGTGAAAACAATGGTTGTACAAAAATTATTCCTTGGCGAGTAAATTATCCTTGTTTGTCCAGCTCTCTTTTCAAGAAAATGAATCAAAACAATGTTTGTACATCAATTACTCCTTGGCATTATTCGTAGGCAGTGCGTCGACATAAGAGTCAATTATCCTTGTTTGAACAGCTTTTCCCGGGAAAATTAGTGAAAACAATGGTTGTACCAAAACTATTCCTTGGCGAGTAAATTATCCTTGTTTGTCTAGCTCTCTTTTCAAGAAAATGAATGAAAACAATGTTTGTACATCAATTACTCCTTGGCATTATTCGTAGCCATTGCGTCGACATAAGAGTCAATTATCCTTGTTCGAACAGCTTTTCCCGGGAAAATTAGTGAAAACAATGGTTGTACAAAAATTATTCCTTGGCGAGTAAATTATCCTTGTTTGTCCAGCTCTCTTTTCAAGAAAATGAATCAAAACAATGTTTGTACATCAATTACTCCTTGGCATTATTCGTAGCCAGTGCGTCGACATAAGAGTCAATTATCCTTGTTTGAACAGCTTTTCCCGGGAAAATTAGTGAAAACAATGGTTTTACAAAAATTATTCCTTGGCGAGTAGATTATCCTTGTTTGTCCAGCTCTCTTTTCAAGAAAATGAATCAAAACAATGTTTGTACATCAATTACTCCTTGGCATTATTCGTAGCCAGTGCGTCGACATAAGAGTCAATTATCCTTGTTTGAACAGCTTTTCCCGGGAAAATTAGTGAAAACAATGGTTGTACAAAAATTATTCCTTGGCGAGTAAATTATCCTTGTTTGTCCAGCTCTCTTTTCAAGAAAATGAATCAAAACAATGTTTGTACATCAATTACTCCTTGGCATTATTCGTAGGCAGTGCGTCGACATAAGAGTCAATTATCCTTGTTTGTCAAGCTCGTTTTCCCGGAAAATTAGTGAAAACAATGGTTGTACAAAAATTATTCCTTGGCGAGTAAATTATCCTTGTTTGTCCAGCTCTCTTTTCAAGAAAATTAATCAAAACAATGTTTGTACATCAATTACTCCTTGGCATTATTCGCAGCCGGTGCGTCGACATAAGAGTCAATTATCCTTGTTTGTCAAGCTCGTTTTCCCGGAAAATTAGTGAAAACAATGGTTGTACAAAAATTATTCCTTGGCGAGTAAATTATCCTTGTTTGTCCAGCTCTCTTTTCAAGAAAATTAATCAAAACAATGTTTGTACATCAATTACTCCTTGGCATTATTAGTAGCCAGTGCGTCGACATACGAGCCAATTATCTTTGTTTGTCAAGCTCGTTTTCCCGGAAAATTAGTGAAAACAATGGTTGTACAAAAATTATTCCTTGGCGAGTAAATTATCCTTGTTTGTCCAGCTCTCTTTTCAAGAAAATGAATCAAAACAATGTTTGTACATCAATTACTCCTTGGCATTATTCGTAGGCAGTGCGTCGACATAAGAGTCAATTATCCTTGTTTGTCAAGCTCGTTTTCCCGGAAAATTAGTGAAAACAATGGTTGTACAAAAATTATTCCTTGGCGAGTAAATTATCCTTGTTTGTCCAGCTCTCTTTTCAAGAAAATGAATCAAAACAATGTTTGTACATCAATTACTCCTTGGCATTATTCGCAGCCGGTGCGTCGACATAAGAGTCAATTATCCTTGTTTGTCAAGCTCGTTTTCCCGGAAAATTAGTGAAAACAATGGTTGTACAAAAATTATTCCTTGGCGAGTAAATTATCCTTGTTTGTCCAGCTCTCTTTTCAAGAAAATTAATCAAAACAATGTTTGTACATCAATTACTCCTTGGCATTATTAGTAGCCAGTGCGTCGACATACGAGCCAATTATCTTTGTTTGTCAAGCTCGTTTTCCCGGAAAATTAGTGAAAACAATGGTTGTACAAAAATTATTCCTTGGCGAGTAAATTATCCTTGTTTGTCCAGCTCTTTTTTCAAGAAAATGAATCAAAACAATGTTTGTACAATTATTGCTCCTTGGCATTATTTGTAGCCAGTGCCTCGACGCTGCGAGTCCGTTATCCTTGTTCGTCAAGATCGTTTTACCGAAAAATGATACAAAACAATGGTTGTACAATAATTATTCCTTGGCGAGTCAATTATCCTTGTTTGTCAAGCACGCTTTCGCAGAAAAAGAATCAAAACTATGTTTGTACATCAATTACTCCTTCGCATTATTCGTAGCCAGTGCTTTGACATTAAGATTCAATTATTGTTGTTTTTCAAGCTCGTTTTCCCGGAAAATGTGTGAAAACAATGTTTGTGCATTGATTACTCCTTGGAATTATCATCGCCAGTGCGTCGACGCTGGGAGTCCGTTATCCTTGTTCGTCAAGCTCGTTTTTCCGAAAAATGAGTGAAAACAATGGTTGTACAATAATTATTCCTTGGCGAGTCAATTATCCTTGTTTGTCAAGCTCTTTTTTCAAGGGGAATCAAAACAATGTTTGTACAATAATTACTCCTTGGCATTATTTCTAGCCAGTGCGTCGACACAGCGATTAAATTATCCTTGTTTGCAAAGCGTTTTTTCAGAAAATTATTCAAAACAATGTTTTTACAATGATTACTCCTTAGCATTATTCGTAGCCAGCGCATTGACGCTGTGAGTCAATTATCATCGTTTGTCAAGCTCGTTTTCCCGGAAAATTAGTGAAAACAATGGTTGTACAAAAATTATTCCTTGGCGAGTAAATTATCCCGGTTTGTCCAGCTCTCTTTTCAAGAAAATGAATCAAAACAATGTTTGTACATCAATTACTCCTTGGCATTATTCGTAGCCAGTGCTTCGACATTGAGAGTCAATTGTCATTGTTCGTCAAGCTCGTTTTCTCGGAAAATGAGTGAAAACAATGGTTGTACAATAATTATTCCTTGGCGAGTCAATTATCCTTCGTATCGGGAGCGCCAACACTGCGAGTCAATTATCGTTGTTCGTCAAGCTAGTTTTTTTTTTCAGAAAATGAATCAAAAGAATGCTTGTACATCAATAACTCCTTGGCATTATTCGTAGCCAGTTTGTCGACACTACGAGTCAATAATCATTGTTCGTCAAGGTCGCTTTTCCGAAAAATGAGTGAAAACAATGTTTGTGCATTGATTACTCCTTGGAATTATCATAGCCAGTGCGTCGACGCTGGGAGTCCGTTATCCTTGTTCGTCAAGCTCGTTTTACCGAAAAATGGTACAAAACAATGCTTGTACAATAATTATTCCTTGGCGAGTCAATTATCCTTGTTTGTCAAGCTCGTTTTTGAATCAAACAATGTTTGTACATTAATTACTCCATGGGATTAGTCGTAGCCAGTGCGTCGACGCTGCGATTCAATTATCCTTGTTTGTAAAGCTCTTTTTTTCGGAAAGTTATTCAAAACATTGTTTGTACATTAATTACTCCTTGGCATTATTCCTAGCCAGTGCCTCGGCATGGCTAGTCAATTATCCTTGTTGGTCCAGCTAGTTTTTCCGGAAAATGAATCAAAGCAATGTTTGCACATAATTACTTCTTGACATGATCATAGCCGTGCGTCGACACTGCGAGTCTATTATCCTTGTTCGTCAAGCTCGTTTTTTCTGGAAAATGAATTAAAACAATGTTTGTACAATTATTAATCCTTGGCATTATTCGCAGCCGTTGCGTCGACACTGCGTGCCAATTATCCTTGTTTGTAAAGGCGCATTTATAGTCCGACGTGTTCAGCGCGTGGGCGCGCGTCGCTGGCAGACAGTCGCGCTGCTGCCCGTTTCGCTGCGCCGGCCGAGACACCACCCCATCGATGCGCCCAGACGCCGCGCGCCGACTTCGGAGCATGCGCAGAACGACCGCCGCCTCGCGCGCCGATCGTCGACTCGCCGGCAGTTTGAATTCCGTTCGCGCCTTTTTCTGCGTCGCCTCATCCGTTTCGTTCCATCCACGGCATTGTGGATACTAATGAAACATGGCTAGGGTGTTATCCGCGCGACAGAAACTTGATCTCGTGTTACTAGTGCACCGCTTGCGGCGAAAGCGCAGGCGCTCGATGTATGTGCGAAAGATCGCTCTCTCCACGGGAACATCTCACCCGTGGAGAGACCGGTGCATCGCCTTCTGTTACCATGCGTTCTCTTTGCCCTGGTGGTCTCTGAAATCCATCATTTTTGTGTCGTATAGACAAGGGTGTTGTTTGATGGCTTCGATAAACCGTTCCACAACGATATCCTGCACAATTTCAATATTTGGGCACCTCGCGCCACTCTCGCCGCTCGCACTGGCATCCGCCATTTTTCTCCGCGCGATGCATTGTGGGTCGACGCGGTCGGCGGCGCCGGCGCGCAATTGGAGCAGGAGCCAAATCTGCTCCGGGCCCGTCGGGGCACAATGGCAGCCGCCAGTTACGTTGGCCGCTGCAGTGCGTCGAACTATAGACGGAGGTTTTTCACCAACGCAACGCAGCGTGTGCGCGCCCGCGCTCTTGCTTGCGTTACGTCGAACTATATTGGCGCCTTAACGCTCGTTTTTCTGGAAAACGCATCAAAACAACGTATGTACTTTAATTACTGCTTGGAATTATTCGCGGCCAGTGTGTCGACATTGCGAGCCAATTATCCTTGTTCGTGAAGCTCGTGGTTCCGGAAAATGAATCTAAAGAATGTTTGTACAATAATTACTCCTTGGTATTATTCGAAGCCAGTGCATCGATACTGCGAGTCAATTATCCTTGTTTGTCCAGCTGTTCTTCCCGGAAAATGAATCAAAACAATGTTTGTACATTAATTACTCCTTGGTATTATTCGTAGCCAGAGCGTCGACACTGCGGGTCAATTATCCTTGTTTAATAATAACAATAATTGGTTTTTGGGGAAAGGAAATGGCGCAGTATCTGTCTCATATATCTTTGGACACCTGAACCGCGCCGCAAGGGAAGGGATAAAAGAGGGAGTGAAAGAAGAAAGGAAGAATAGGTGCCGTAGTGGAGGGCTCCGGAATAATTTCGACCACCTGGGGATCTTTAACGTGCACTGACATCGCACAGCACACGGGCGCCTTAGCGTTTTTCCTCCATAAAAACGCAGCCGCCGCGGTCGGGTTCGAACCCGGGAACTCCGGATCAGTAGTCGAGCGCCCTAACCACTGAGCCACCGCGGCGGGGCAGGGAGCAAGTTATGCGCCCATCCTTGTTTTCTAAGCTGGTTTTCCCGGAAAATGAGTGAAAACAATGGTTGTACAATAATTATTCTTTGACGAGTCAATTATTCTTGTTTGACAAGCTCGTTTCTCCGGAAAGCGAATCAAAACAATGTTTGTACACTAATTACTCCTTGGCATTATTCGGTGCCAGTGCGTCGACACCTCGAGTCAATTATCCTTGTTTGTCCAGCTGTTTTTCCCGGAAAATGAATCAAAACAATGTACATCAATTACTCCTTGGCATTATTCGTTCTTCAAAAGGCTTAATTTAGACCCTCAAATCGAGTACCTTGAAGCGTTCTGCCAAAAAACAATGACATAGAAATAACATCAGCAGTTGCGCTAAGTAGTCAATTCTGACATATAAAGAGATCTGCTGCATACAGCAGAGCTGTGCCTTCGGCAAACTTTCTTCATCGGGAGAACAGCCATGCAACCAACATCGCTTTGGGTTCTCTACTTGTTGCTTCTGGCAGTTTTCTTGCACGGTGAGTCCTTGAACCGCTCTTCACGTTTGGCTGTTGTATAAAAGTAAAGGTAAAGCCCGCTCCCTTGAATACTGATTTTCACACAAGCTGGTAGGTCGAGAAAGCACGCATCATGCTGTGAACTCTCTCCTCAGAAATCATGTGTGACAAAATGACAGTGGTTAAGGTTACTGCATATGTTGTTTGCAATGTCAATCATCCCGATTGACCGATGGATCCATTACAAAAAAAAATCACCTTTACGTTACTTCTTCGGACCTGAGGCGCGAAAGTATATCAACAAAATGAGGTTGGTAGTAAAGACTATAAAGGGACTCAATCTCTGTGGGATTCATCATGGTTTGATAATAGAGCTAGGAGGTATTATACCTCTGCTTTTCATCTGGACGCATATGTGGCGCCCCCAAGGCAAAAGCTAGATAAACTTAATTTCTACCTACTCAAGTTTTCGGTATAACTAGACAAAAAAGATCCAGAAGTTACGAGAAACAGCTTCTGCGCAATGACATTAAAACCTTTTAATAATCAACCTTGTTGAGGACCAAGAGCAGGAGTACTTGTACTTTTCTCCTCATAATGCGCCCGTCTTGGTTATTCTGTTCTTATCTGCTGTAAAGCATGGCACTTTGAACTTTACAAGGTCAGAGAAGCAGGCGGCTGCTCTCACATCTTTTTGTTAAAAAAGGCGCACTGAAGGAGGAGTTCGGCTGACGAGCCGTCGCATGTTGACGAAAGAGATGAGCGACGGGTGGTCACTACTATGACATCAGGAAATTGTACTGTCATAAATATCTAATTTCAATCACATAAATGGAGCTGAATACTGCATTAAAAAGTAATGATTTGACAACGTACGATTAAGGAGAAAAAACAGGGACTCAGCAGTGCAAACTCTCGAATGTGCAGTTGCAAATGAAGTTTTTAGAAACCGTATTTGTGTTGTTATTGGCTTAGTTTGCATTATGACTGAATAACAACGTAAAATTTTTCGGAGTGAAAGGGTTAGGCATGTTTGTTCGATTTCATATGTTCTGGTTTTCTTAGACATAAGCCTCGCTCAAGTAAAATTTGGGCGTTTCAACACTTCTTCACCAAGTCAACATACTTTGCAGATCCATCCATTGCCGACGAGATGGGTAACGGTAAGTTCTATATGCTATAGTTTCACGGGTCCATACTATCGAAGCAATGCCGACGCGTATTTTGTTCCGTCAGAGGCAGAACACTGATGAATATTTACGTAACCAAGCTAGGCTTAAGAACGAGGAACGCCACAATCAACGCACCGGAAAAGGTTTAAGCAGAACTGCAATTTTGTAAAGGCGGGCTGAAATGTGGTGAACAAGCCCCACCGTCAAGAGTAGGACACGTAACACTTCATTCTGCAGAATGAGGCCATACTGTTACAGCAGCACGTGCCTGACGAGAAAATAAAATAATTTTAAGAGATAACAATTGGCCGCGAGGGAGCCAGCTTCTCTGTGATTCTGTCATAGAAAATTCCATGGTGGAATTCATCATGAAATGTTTTCTCGAATATAAAAAAAAGGTTGAAGAGGTACATTGAGGGCCGTTCGTGCTTATCTTATTCAGTTCAGTACGTACCAAATAGACCGAACAAGAACCTTTGCCGTGCCTATTATGAGACGGTGACTTTGCATAATTAGCTAACTGCAATTTGTTGCGGTCGGCGAACGCGGTCTCTTAGTGAGAAATCTAGGTTACAGCTCTGACGAAAGCTCCGAGGATTAGTGCTTCCTTCTTCAATATTCCCGCCACAATACATGTGACATTCACTTCCTCCAATCGGCTCTTATTGCACTGATTTTTTATTCTGAAGAAAACGTAGCAAAACTTCCCATTTTTTTTTTCATATGGTTACCCCAGATTTGTTTTCTTCTGCGCGCTTCCAAAGAGTATCGAAATTCAATTAAGTGTCCTTAAGTCATGCTGCCGAGCTCGTGCTTTTGACCTTGAAACATGAACGCATTTATGACCATATTACACGTAACTCAACGGAGCAAACTGTAATGATCATTCAACTTGTGGGCGAAGATCCTCTAGAAACCGAATGCGTAACAACAACAATACGAGAAAAAGCTCTTCTCTCGTTTGTAGCTCATAAAGTCTTACGCATCCTGGCTTCTGCCACTGATCTTGTTGCGCGAAAAATACTGCACCATCTGCTTTCCGAACCATGTGCACGGCGATCTCTTGGAGTGACAGCCAGGGGGACCGCAGAAAATATATTTCTCTTTAATATGCATATAAGTATTTGCAATCGGAGAAAAATACAAAGAACGAGCTTGCCCATTGTGTGTTTCCTCTGCCTATGCGTATTCTATTCGTTCAAAAAATTGTACTCTTTAACGCTGTCCAATTTAATATGGCCTTTACTGCAGGACACTCTGAAATACAGCCATAGTGAATGTCTAGATGGTTTCAGCCGAACAGTTAGGACAGGATATAAGCAAAGCGGACGTGGCCACCGCCGATAAACAAATATGGCTCTAATCGAACCAAGACCGAACAATTGAAGATGGTGGGAGGAGGTTAGAAGAGGTAAATTTTCTTCTAGGACCGAGATAGAGAGATTCAGCCTTTTATTTTTGTGTTCTTAGAGATGGCTACAGTTTAGGGGCCGATGAGTGCTCTGCCAAGGTAATCGGTAGCACCTGTCTGAAATTTCGCGCGGAATCTTGCGTTTAGAGCGCAGATCTTACGGGATCGCCAGAACCTTCCGCGGGGGCCTCAGAGCGATGCTGTAGCTGAAGAGGGGTTCCCACGGGAAACAACCCGGAGTGTGGCTTCCCGAAGCGGAGGGTGGCTGCTGCGGGTGGAGGTGAAATAAAGCGCGACGCAAAAGCATGGCATAGCACATCTGGCGAATTGTTGTTCTGCGTTGAGTAAGGCTGACAGAGCTTATAAACGCTCCTCCCGAGCAGAAAGGCTCAGCGACGTCGACGTTATGGTGCAGCTGTATACACGCGGCGGAAACAAAGCGGCTGCATAAGCTTGACGCAGATGTATGGCGGTGATGACACAGACGCCCCGCTGAGACATGCAGGAACAGAATCGATCGAACCGTGCGTGATGACGCACGCGGGCGAACGCACTGCAAAACAAACAGGGTGCTAATTAGTAGCGACGAAAATGCGCAGAACAATGTACCCAGCCATTTAAACTACCCCGATGAGGCAGACGCATCTCGTAAATGTGCAACCAAACGAGCAGGGCGACGAGCTGAGCTCTAAATAGGATTACCTCAGGGACAAACGTCCCGGGAATTTTTGCTACGATGCTGATGTAAATTAATGGGTGCTGCTTGTGCCCAGCCTGTTATGTAAGGGAAGGTGTCCAGAATTTGGTCATGCCAGATGAGAAACGACCCTATGCCCTGTGCATAAATTTCGGGCTTTCTGTGGTTAAGCCAGATGCGAATTCGGTGCGTAGCATTTCGGTTTTCACTTCAGTTCGAGGTTCGAGGTCCGGCTGTAAAGGCCAATCAGGCTTCAGGCACATATCGAAGAGGTCGCTGGGAATGAGTGGGATTCGAAACAGAATTTTCCAAATGGTATGATCAAGAGCTCTGGGATAACAGGACGACAAGGTCAGTTTACCGAGAGCGCCAATTTTCTATCATATATGTTTTTACCACAGAAACCAGCCTTCGGACAGCAGGTGGACAGAAGTGTTTACAGTTGCGTTATAATTCGCCTCGGCCGAATGTGATGTTGTTTAACTGGAAGAACACCCACTTGCAAAACTGCCTTAAAATCTGACAGGGTATACGGGTATTTGAATATACCGCCATGAGATCTTTGTGGTGCTGCATGATCTCAGTAGGGCCACGTAACGAATAGTGCATAAAGGGTTGACGTACTGCGTGATGCCAGATCATGCACTCATTGCAAACAAAAACAAGCAATATTCACCACTTTGCTTGAATGTGCAAGGTAACCTTAAATGTTTGGCACCTGTGGTCTTAGTGTCGTTGGTTTTCGATGCATCTGCGGCGTATTTATCGCTGTCGCTCCTTATTCTATGCGAGCGAAAAAAGTATGGGGTGTTTACATTTCCTCACAGCTTTCCTTTGAAAAATTTAATAACGCAGAAAGAAGAGGCATACAATGACGATTTTCTTTTCATAGATATCAGAAAAAGTACGCAGCACAGCTTTTTCTACTGGTCCGAAACAGTTCTGCACTACAGTTTAACTCAGTTCGTCTCAATTTTTAACTTCGCATATTTATCGAATCCGACGGAAAAGATAATGAGTATGAGCCCAAATGAATGCAATTATTTCCGATTTACAGCAAAACTTTGAAGCTGAGAGTAACTTAGGCGTCTTTTTTTGGTTGTCTCGAGTTTAAGATCGAATTAACATTTTTTACTATGCCAAACTATTCCTGCCCGAACAGATATTATCTACTTTCGAAATGTGATGTCATGGTGGAGTCTTCAATATTTGATTTCGAAATGTAATGTCATGGTGGAGTCTTAAATATTTGATTTCCTGTAAGACCTACCTTTTGCTCTTTGTCAGGGGCGACAACAAATAGTCTAACTACAATTGAAATTAGCCTTTTTCTGCTGTCTAAAGAGTTTCTCCAGCCCTCAGTAGTAATGACTGTAATCGCTGCAATCTTCGCCGCTGCTAATGATCTGAGTCGAAAATGCATGACTTAAGTAGATAGCTAGTTGTATCAATGAAATTCGGTGTTATTATTTAAAGAGATAGCGAATAAAAATTGCTGCGGGTTTCCGCGCAAAATTTATTCGCCAACTTTTATGCAGGAACAACCGCTACCGAAAAGCCTGAAGGTGAGTTTTTTGTTCGGTGTTCTGCGCTATGTTCCAGCGGCATATTTTTCTTGGATTGTGGGTGCATGCATGCACGCGGGAATTTTTGATATCGTTTTTATATTAAGTCCTTTCTTATTTCTTATTTCACTGACACGTTGTTAGTGGAATAGACGGTTGATTGTCCGCAATATACACATATTAATTTTCTGCCGCACCTAAGCACCTCGTGCTTGTTGGTGGGCCGGCAGAAATAGTGCACACCATTCACCGCATAACGGAGCGCTCACAAATAAATCAGCACTGTATATCGTCAAACAAGTATATCGTCAAAACGTGAAACCACACTCATGTACCGAGTTGAAAGGCGTAAGAATATGCAGAAGTATAGGAAGAAAACATCACGAAAGTAGCGCCAATTTTTACGCACAGGTCTGCTGAGTAATCGGGCCAGAAAGGAGATAATGATAATATACTGAAAACTAATACACTTAGCGATAACCCCAAGATGGATTATGCGTCAAGGCGGGGAATAATTACCAGTAATTTCCAAACGAACAAAGACACACAGCTGCCAGAAAAGGGTTTACAACTTTCTCATGTCTGGCAAACGCCCGGCAAACATGGTGCAAGATTCGAGGCGAACATGACTCCGAACATGACGCCAGTTCAGACTAGTTCTGACGGAGATTCTGAGGCCGAACTTTCTGAAGCTTTCTGAACAAATGCTACAAATGTGATTTCACATTGCTCGGATGTCGCGGAGCCGGCACAACGCGCGTGCCATCGAGCCGTAGGTTGAGTGCGTGTGCGCCTGAAGGTTGCGTTTGTGTCCGCCCCAGGCTAGGGCTGATCAATGAAATGACGCGGTGCGTCTCTTAACTTAAAGCCGCTTAACAGTCCAATTAAATTAAGTGTCCTTAAGTCATGCTGCCGAGCTCGTGCTTTTGACCTTGAAACATGAACGCATTTGTTACCATAGTATACGTAACTCAACAGAGCAAACTGGAATGGTCCTTCAACGTGTGGGCGAAGATCCTCCAGAGCCCGAATGCGTAACAACAACAAAACGAGAAAACGTTCTCCTCTCATTTGTAGCACATAAACCGTCTTGTTGCATGAAAAATACTACACCGTCTCTTTTCCGAACCCTGTGCACGGCGATCTCTCGGAGTGACAGCGAGGTAGACTGCAGAAAATATATTTCTCTTTAATATGCATATTGTGATGTAATTAATTGGCTCAGGTCTGTTCAGGAGCCTTGGCCAATAGTACGGACCACACCACAGCATCACGGCGGTTGGTGTTTCTGTTGAGCGATGAGGACGAAGTTATACGATCGCCTGCTTACACACTTACGCACACACAAACGATACAGGGCACTCACAACCTATGTCAAGGTGAACATCAGCGACCGACTGTGGGATCCGGTGCGACAGTCCTTGTCGGCGCTGACTATCATGGCGGCGCAGGTGCAGCTTGGTCACCGGGGAATTATCAGCAGGCCAGTACCAGCAGGCAGGAGCGCGCCGGTAGGCCGCCTGGCTACCAGGAGGCCGGAGTCAGCAGGCGGGTGCTCACCGGTAGGCCGCCTGGCTAGCGGGAGGCAGGGGACAGCAGGCAGGGTATCGGGGTGGGTAGCGTGCGCGGGAAGCCAGACACCGGACCTCGATGCCCGGCCGGTGCAGGCTAGCTGGCCTTGGGGAAACGCCTAGCTCCAAGAGACGTCCCGCCTCTCAACCGACCACTGCCACGACTGCCTCGAAGCCAGGCCCCAACGTTTGATTGTGCACGCGCTTCCGGCTCGCCCCGCACGCGGCCACACTTTTTCTTTGTCCGCCCGGAACCCATTGGCCACAATCTACATCGTCACAACCTCTCCCAGTTGCAAGACAGTGGTTTACAACTGTTCTGGAACCTCGGGTGGGTGGGGTGGTGTTGGAGATAGAACGGAAGTGTCCTCCGCGAGGAATGTTCGCAATTCCTGTTTGTTCACAGACATGCGTTCATATGTACATACGAGTGCCAGTCCACGTGCTGAGCAATACAATTGTCAACACGCACAAGCAGGAGACAAGGAACCAACAATGTTATCTCATCCGGCATGGCAACTATGCTAAGATAATGTGGGTCAATCAAACGCGGCTAAGATAATCAGCACCCACGTTATCGGTTCCTTTTATGTTGTCGATGGTGTACGTGTATCCTCGCAAAAATAAATTCCTCTAATTCACGGAACAAGCTTTGTACTTCTTTAATCTGTGCCTCGTAAAGACCTGAAGCCAACTTAACGTCCGCAGAGAACTGTGTTCGACGCATACTCACAGCAGGCAGTTCAACTGCACAATCACCATTGAGTGCTGCACGGTCCAATGGAAGTTAGTCGGTCTCTGCTTCGGCCGATACTTTCTGTGTCACCACGGGGTTGCGCTCTTCGTACTTCTTAAGCATATTGATGTGAAAAACTTTGCTCTTGTGCCCTAGCTCCACAAGGCAATACATGTCGTTCTTGCGTTCAAGGACTTCGTATGGCCCTTTCCATTGCATGAGCAGCTTGTTAGAATCTGTGAGCATGCTGCAGCAAAATCAGAACCTTGTAGCCCGGACTTAACCTTTTGGAGTGACTCTTCTGGCCATAGTATGTGTTCTGTTTCTGGCGTGCCTTCTCGAGTTGCTCGTGAACAAGTTTGCACGTGTCTTTCAGGCGGTTTCTGAGGTCGATAAGATAGGTGTACGTTGAGCGAGTTTCTCTATCGATGCTCTGATTTGTCCACAGCTCTTCTAGTGCTGTCAGTGGCCCTCGCACATGACGTCCATAGATAAATTGGAACGAAGGGAATCCAAGACTTGCCTGTGGAACTTCACAGTAAACGAAGAGTAATGGGGCCAGATGCCTATCTCAATGCTAAGGCTTTTCTTGGCACATTATCTTAAGCATCGTATTAAGAGTTCCATTAAATTTCTCCACCAGGCCATTCGCCATTGCGTGGTAAGGTGTCGTCTTGAGGAGCTTGATGGAGAGGAGACGGCTGACTTCATGAGGTTGGAGGTAAAGGTTGCTCCCTGGTCAGTCACAATTTCCGTGGGAATACCGATGCGGGAAAACATTTCTGCTAGCGCTTCCGCAACGTGCACAGCGTCAATAGCAAGAAGCGCGGCGGTGTCAGAATAACGTGTAGCGAAGTCCATCAGCGTGAGCACGTATCGGTTGCCTTTATCGGACTTGGGTGAGAAAGGCCCGATGAGGTCGACGGAAATCCGTTCGAAAGGAGTAGTGATCAGTGGCACGTTTCCAAGCGATACAATATCAACCTTGCCCTTTGGTGTGGTTCTTTGGCATTTATCACACGACTTAACGAATGGGGTGACATCTAAGTGTAAGTCAAGGCAATAAAAATCCTGTAGTATATGATCGGTCGTGCGACGTATTCCCTGGTGCCCAGCCATGATGCTTTCATGAGCCATCTGTAGAATTTGCGGTCTGAACGCTACGGGCACTACTGCCTGTTTGAAGTTTCTGCCAGTCGTCGACATGGTGTAATGTCCGTAGAAGATATTTCTTTCTTCACGGAAGAAGTATTTATTACCCTTGCCGGATATAAATTCCTCATTTTTTTTAGAGAAGAGCCGTTTGAGTGTCGCATCCTTCTGCCGCTTTTCAGATAGCTGATCTTTTGTGACGTCACAGCACTGGATTAGTGGCACATGCAACGGGGTTAACTTGACCTTTTGTGTCTTGGCCACAGGGGTAACCCAACGGTCCGATTTTCCAGACTGGAGGTGTTCCTGGGAAACTGGTACCGTGTCATGCTCGCTAAGACGTGCTTTCATCCAGTCTGGGTTCGGGTCGTGTGCTTCCCTGACGCCTGGGATATTCCCGAGCACGAGGTCGTACAAGGGGCGTTTCATGCAAAGTGCTGTCACCTCGCCTGAGAACTAAGGCGTATGCACTTGCACTCTTGCCTCGGTTAATTGGATGACGGTACCATCAAGGAGATATAGTGCCCCTGTGCGTCCTGTCAAGCATTTCTTCTGAACCAGACTCCGGCGGATAACGACAGCATTGCAGCCCATGTCTCAAAGAACGTGAACGAGTTTTCCCGCGCTACTAATTCCGTAACTGGCATCAGTCCGATTGTTGGCTGAAGCGCATTTCCCATGCTTTGATCATGGCCACTAAGACCGGAGCCTTTTTGTTTAACATGTTTTGGCTGTTTATTGCTGGCAGGCAGGGCAGGTGGGAGAGCACGAGAAACATGACAGGCGGCACTCTGCTCTTTCTCCAGGAGCCGGTTTCTGCAATTCTGCGCCCTGTGCCCGTTCTTGCCGCAAGAATTGCACCTAGGTGCCTCTTTAGTGGAGCTGCGACAATCGGAAGCCCGATGCCCCGGACGATTGCACAACATGCACCTTAATTTTGTCTTCTTCGGCAGGTCGACAGAAATCTTACTGAGACTGGGCTCTTTCGCTAGAAAAGTTCTGCGCTTCCAGGAAGTAATCAGCTATGCCGGCCAGCCCATCGAGTGTCTTGCTCTCCCGTTCCCTCAAGAAGACAACGAGATTTGGATGGCAGCATCGGAGGAACTGCTCAGCGAACATATGGTCGCGCAGGCCTTCAAATGTCTTGTCAACATTCGCCATTTCAATCCGATGGTCGAAGTAACTAGACTGCCTGGCTGCTGTTTCCCTGTCTCGGCATACTCGGCTCGAGTCCTCCGAAATTTGTCGTTATATCCCTGAGCAGTAAATCTTAATCTCTGCAAGAGCGCTTTCTTTACGTTTTGATAATCTAACGACTCTGCGGCAGTCATTCGGCCGATGACAGTTAAGGCCTCGCCTATCAGGCACATGGTTACAGCCAAAGCCCATTTGTCTTGAAGCCAGTCCTGTCCCGTTGCCACGCCGTCAAAACGATGCTTGTATGCATGCAAGTCGTCGCGCCGTTCATCGAACAACGGTTTTTTTCGGGTGGACAGAAAGTGCATGGTTCGACACAGGGAGGGTTTCGACATGAGTGGTCTCGTTACTCCCAACTCCTTCTTGAAGTCTGAGTTTCAATTCGAGAATCTCTTTCTCTCTCGCAGCGGCTGCCCGACTTTCTTCTCTTTCCGCAGCCCGTTCCACCCTCTGCGCTGAGCGTTCATTTTCTACCCACTCCCTCAGCTCTGCACCCGAGAGACCCAGTTGCACACCCAAACTGGTTAGACGTTCGAGCTCCCTAGTCGCTCAAGCTTAGCTCTCTGAGTGAATAGGGGTCTACTAATCAGCCCTCTCGCTGACGAATCCAGGCAGGTTCGCCAAATTTTGATGGGCTCAGGTCTGTTCAGGAGCCCTGGCCAATAGCACAGACCTCACCCAGCATCACGATGGTGTTTCTGTTGAGCGACGAGAAGGAAGGTATACGATCGCCTGCTACACACTAACACACACACAAACGCTACAGGGCACTCACAACGTATGTCAAGGGGAACATCAGCGTCCGACTATGGGTTCCGGTGCGACAGTCCTTGTCGGCGCCGACTCACACGGTGGCCCAGGTGCAGCCTGGTCACCGAGGAAGTATCAGCAGGCCGGTACCAGCAGGCAGGAGCGCGTCGGTAGGCCGCCTGGCTACCGGGAGGCCGGAGTCAGCAGGCGGGTGCTCACCGGCAGGCCGCCTGTCTAGCGGGTGGCTGGAGACAGCAGGCAGTGTACCGTGGTGGGTAGCGTGCGCATGAAGCCAGACCCCGGACCTCGATGCCCGGCCGGTTCAGGCCTCGAGGAAACGCCGAGCTCCAAAAGACGCCCCGCCACTCAGCCAACCACTGCCACGACTGCCTCGAAGCCAGGCTCTAACGTTTGATTTTGCACGCGCACTGGCTCGCCCCGCACGCGGCCACACTTTTTCTTTATCCGCCCGGAACCCATAGGGCAGAATCCACATCATCACACATATAAGTATTTGCAACCGTAGAAAAATACATATAACCAGCTTGCCCATTGTGTGTTTCCTCTGTATTTCTGTGTTCTATTCAATCAAAAAATTGTACTCTTCACCGCTGTCCACTTTAATATGGCCTTTTATGCAAGACAGAAACAAAGCCACAGTGAATTTCTAGATGGCTCCAGCCTAACTGTTGCGACAGCACATGAGCGGAGCGGTCGTTGCCACCGCCGATAAACAAATAAGGCGTTAATCGAACCGTGACTAAACAACTCAAGGGGGGTGGGAGGAAGTTAGAAGAGGCAAATTTTCTTCTAGGACCAAGGTAGAGAGATTCAAACTTTTGTTTTTTTTTGTTGTTAGCCATGGCCATAGTTGAGAGGCCAATGAGTAATCTGCAAAGGTAATCGGTATATAGCCACTGTGTAAAATTTTGCGCGGAATCTTGTGTTTAGAGCTCAGCTCTTAAGGGATCGACAGATCCTTACGCGGGGGCCTCAGAGCAATGTTGTAGCCGAAGAGGGGTTGCCACGGGAAACAACCCAGAGTGTGGTTTCCCACAGCGAAGGGTGGCTGCTGCGGGTGGAGGTGATATAAAGCGCGACGCAAAAGCACGGCATAGTACATCTGGTCGGGTCTTCTTTTGCGTTGAGTGAGCCTGACAGAGCTGATAAACGCACCACCCCATCACAGAGGCTCAGCGACATCGGCGTTATGGAGCAGCTGTATACATGCGGCCGAAACAAAGCGGCTGCATAAGCGTGACGCAGATGTATGGCGGTGATGAGACACGCGCCCCCGCTGAGACATTCAGTGACAGAATCAATCGAGCCGTCCGTGATGAGACACGCGGGGAGAATGCACTGCAAAACAGACAGGGGGATAAATAATAGCGACGAAAATGCGCGGAACAATGTACCCAGCCATTTAAACTACCCCGATGAGGCAGACGCATCTCCTAAATGTGCTACCAAATGAGCAGGGAGAAGAGCTGAGCTCTAAATAGGATTACCTCAGGCAGAAACGTCCGAGAAATGTTTGCTACGATGCTGATGTAAATTAATGGGTGCTGCTTGTGCCCAGCCTGTTATGTAAGGGAAGGTGTCCAGAATTTGGTCATGCCAGATGAGAAACGACCCTCGTGCCCTGTGCATAAATTTCGGGCTCTCTGTGGTTAAGCCAGATGCGAATTCGGTGCGTAGCATTTCGGTTTTCACTTCAGTTCTGGTTCGAGGTCCGGCTGTAAAGGCCAATCAGGCTTCAGGCACATATCGAAGAGGTCGCTGGGAATGAGTGGGATTCGAAACAGAATTTTCCAAATGGTATGATCAAGAGCTTTGGGATAACAGGACGACAAGGTCAGTTTACCGAGAGCGCCAATTTTCTATCATATATGTTTTTACCACAGAAACCAGCCTTCGGACAGCAGGTGGACAGAAGTGTTTACAGTTGCGATATATTCGCCTCGGCCGAATGTGATGTTGTTTAACTGGAAGAACACCCACTTGCAAAACTGCCTTAAAATATGACAGGATATACGTGTGTTTGAATATACCGTCATGAAATCTTTGTGGTGCTGCTTGATCTCAGTAGGGCCACGTGACGAATGGTGCATAAAGGGTTTACGTGCTGCGTGATGCCAGATCATACACTCAACGCAAACAAAAACATGCAATCTTCACCACTTTGCTTGAATCTGCAAGGTAACCCTAAATGTTTGGCACCTGTGGTCTTAGTTTCGTTGGTATTCGGTGCATCTGCGGCGTATTTGTCGCTGTCGTTCCTTATCCCATCCGAGGGAAAAAAGTCTGGGCTGTTTACAATTCCACACAGCTCTCCTTTGAACAATTTAATAAGGCAGAATGAATAGGCATACCGGTACAGTTTTCTTTTCGTAGATATAAGGAAAAGTACGCAGCACTGCTTCTGCTACTGCAATTTTGCATTACAGTTCAACTCAGTTCGTCTCAATCTGCATTACAGGTCAACTCAGTTCGTCTCAATCTTTAACTTCGCATATTCATAGAATCTGACGGATAAGATAATGAGTATGAGCCCCAATGAATGCAATTATTTCCGATTTACAGCAGAACTGTGAAGTCGAGGGTAACTTAGGCGTCTTTATTTTGGTTGTCTCGAGTTTAGGATCGAATTAACATTTTTTACCTTCAAACTATTTCTGTCCGAACAGATATTATCTACTTTCGAGATGTAATGTCATGTTGCAGTCTTCAATATTTAATTTCCTGTAAGACCTACCTATTGCTCTTTGTCAGGGGTGTCAAGAAATAGGCTGACTACTGCTGAAATTCACCTTTTTCTGCTGTCTAAAGAGCTTCTCCAGCCTCAGCAGTAATGACTCTAACCGCTGCAACCTTCGACGCTGCTAATGATTTCATGTACGACTTAAGCAGGTAGCTAGTTGTTTCAATGAAATTCGGTGTGATTATTTAAAGAGCCAGTGAATAAAAAATTGCTGCGGTTTCCTACGCACAATTAATTCGCCAACTTTTCTGCAGGACTGAACACTACCGATATGTCTGAAGGTGAGTTTTTTTGTTCTGTGTGCTGATGTTCGAGCGGCACATTTTTCTTGGGGTGTGTGTGTATGCAGGCGCGTGGGAATTTTTGACATCGTTTTTATATTATGTCCTTTGTACCGGTCACGTAAAAAGAATATTTCTTGTTTCATTGACACGCTGTTAATAGAATGGAAGCTTTATTGTCCGCATTATTTACATATTAATTTTCTGCCGCACCTAAGCACCTAGTGCTTGTGGGTGGGCCGGCAGAAGCAGTGCACACCATACACCGGACAACAGAACGCTCACAAATAATTCAACACTATGAAGTAAAAAAAAAACCTTCAAGTATATCATCAAAAAATGACACCACACTCATGTACCGAGTTTATAGACGTAAGAATATGCAGATGTACAGGAACGAATACATCACGAATGTAGCGCTAATTTTCACGCACAGGTCTGCTGAGTAATCGGGCCAGAAAGGAGATAATGATAATAGACTGCAAAATAAGAATACACTTAGCGAGAACCCCAAGGTGGATTATGCGTCAAGGCGGGCAATAATTACCAGTAATGCCCAAACGAAAAAAGACACACAGCTGCCAGAAAAAGATTTACAACTTTCTCATGTCTGGCAAACGCCAGGCAAACATCGTGCAAGATTCGAGGAACATGACGCCAGTTCAGAATAGTTCTGGTGGCGATTCTGAGGCCGAACTTTCTGAAATTTTCTGTGCAAATGGTATAAATGTGATTCTTTCCACATTGCTCGAATGTCGCGGAGCCGGCACAACGAGCGTGCCATCGGGCCGTAGGTTGAGTGCGTGTGTGCCTTAAGGTTGCGTTTGTGTCCGCCCCATGTTAGGGCTGATCAGTGAACAGACACGGCGCGTCTCTTAACTTAGAGTCGCCTAACAGTGCAATTCAATTAAGGGTCCTGAAGTCAAGTTGCCGAGCTCGTGCTTTTGACCTTGAAACAGGAACGCATTTGTGACCATAGTACACGTAACTCAACAGAGCAAACTGTGATGATCATTCGACGTGTGGGCGAAGATCCTCCAGAGCCCGAATGCGTAACAACAACAAAACAAGAAAAAACTCTTCTCTCGTTTGTAGCTCATGAATTATTACGCTTCCCCGCTTCTGCCACTGGTCTGTTGCGCGAAAAATACTGCACCATCTGCTTTCCGAACCCTGTGCACGGCGATCTCTCGGAGTGACAGCCAGGGGGACCGCAGAAAATATATTTCTCTTTTAATATGCATATAAGTATTTGCAACCGGAGAAAAATACAAAGAACGAGCTTGCCCATTGTGTGTTTCCTCTGCCTATGTGTATTCTATTCGTTCAAAAAATTGTGCTCTTCAACGCTGTCCAATTGAATATGGCCTTTACTGCAGGACGCTCTGAAATACAGCCATAGTGAATTTCTAGATGGCTTCAGCCGGACAGTTAGGACAGGATATAAGCGGAGGGGAAGTGGCCACCGCCGATAAACAAATATGGCTTCAATTGAACCAAGACCGAACAATTGAAGGAGGTGGGAGGAGGTTAGAAGAGGTAAATTTTCTTCTAGGACCGAGATAGAGAGATTCAGACTTTTATTTTTTTGTTGTTAGAAATGGCTGTATTAGAGTGGCCGATGAGTGCTCTGCAAAGGTAATCGGTAGCACCTGTCTGAAATTTCGTGCGGAATCTCGCGTTTAGAGCGCAGCTCTTACGGGATCGTCGTAACCTTATGCGGGGGCTTCAAAGCGATGCTGTAGCCGAAGAGGGGTTGGCACGGGAAACAACCCAGAGTGTGGTTTCCCGCAGCGAAGGGCAGCTGCTGCGAGTGGAGGTTATATAAAGCGCGACGCAAAAGCACGGCATAGTACATCTGGCCCGTTCTTCTTCTGCGTTGAGTGAGCCTGACAGAGCTGATAAACGCACCACCCATCAGAGAGGCTCAGCGACTATACGTTATGGTGCAGCTGTATACATGCGGCCGAAACAAAGCGGCTGCATAAGCGTGACGCAGATGTATGGCGCTGATGACACACGCGCCGCCGCTGAGACAAGCAGGGACAGAATCAATCGAGCCGTCCGTGATGGGACACGCGGAGAGAATGCACTGCAAAACATACAGGTGGCTAAATAATAGCGACGAAAATGCGCGGCGAAATGTACCAGGACACATATGCTACCCCGATAAGGCAGACGCATCTCTTAAATGTGCAACCAAACGAGCAGGGAGAAGAGCTGAGCTCTAAATAGGATTACCTCAGGGACAAACGTCCCGGGAATATTTGCTACGATACTGATGTATTGAAATGTGTGCTGCTTGTGCCCAATCTGTTGAGTAAGGGAAGGTGTCCAGAACTTCACCATGCCAGATGAGAAACGGCCCTATGCCGTCTGCATAAAAATCCGCTGTCTGTGGTTAAGCCAGATGCGAATTAGGTGCGTAGAACTTCGGTTTATCATTTAAGTTCCAGTTCGAGGTCCGGTTGTCAAGGTCAAGCGGGCTTCAGGCAGATATCGAAGAGGCCGCTAGGAATGAATGGGATTCGAAACAGAATTTTTCAACTTGTATGATCAAGAGCTCTGGAACTATAGGATGACAAAGTCAGATTACTCAGGGCGTAAATTTTCTATCATACAAGTTTCTGCGACAGAAACCAGCCTTCGGACCGGAGGTAGACATAAGTATTTTTATTTGCGATATAAGTAGCCTGGGCTGAGGTTATGTTATTTAACTGGAAGAAAACCCACTTGCACAAACTGCCTTCAAATTCAACAGGGTATACGTGTGTTTGAATATACCGTCATGAAATCTTTGTGGTGCTGCTTGATCTCAGTAGGGCCACGTGACGAATGGTGCATAAAGGTTGACGTGCTGCGTGATGCCAGATCATACACTCAACGCAAAGAAAAACATGCAATCTTCACCACTTTGCTTGAATGTGCAAGGTAACCTTAAATGTTTGGCACCTGTGGTCTTAGTTTAGTTGGTATTCGGTGCATCTGCGGCGTGTTTGTCGCTGTCGCTCTTTATTCCATGTGAGGGAAAGAAAGTCTGGGGTGTTTACAATTCCACACAGCTTTCCTTTGAACAATTTAATAACGCAGAAAGAATAGGCATACAATGACGATTTTCTTTTCATAGATATCAGAAAAAGTGCGCAGCACTGCTTCTGGTGCTGGTCCGAAACAGGTCTGCATTACAGTTTAACTCAGTTCGTCTCAAATTTCAACTTCGCATATTCATCGAATCCGACCGAAAAGATGATGAGCATGAGCCCCAATGAATGTAATTAAATCCGAATTTGCTGCAAAACTGTGAAACTGAAAGTAACTTGGACATCCTTTTTTTGGTTGTAATTAATTTAAGATCGAAGTAACCTTTTTTGGCTATGCCAAATTATTCCTGTCCCAAAAGATATTATCTACTTTCGAAATGTAATGTCATGGTGGAGTCTTCAATATTTAATTTCCTGTAAGACCTACCTATTGCTTTTTTTCAGGGGTGATGATAAATAGGCTAACTACTTCTGAAATTCGCATTTTTCTGCTGTCTGAAGAGCTTCTCTAGCCCTCAGTAATAATGACTGTAATCGCAGCAATCTTTGCCGCTGTTAATGATTTCAACCGAAAATGTACGACTTGAACAGCTAGCTAGTTGTTTCAATGAAATTCAGTGTTATTATTTAAGGGGCTAGTGAATATAAAATCGCTGTGGTTTTCTGCGCCCAATTTATTCGCCAACTTTTATGCAGGAGGAAACAGTACCGAAATGTCTGAAGGTGAGTTTTTTGTTCGGTGGGCTGCGCTGTGTTCGAGCGGCATATTTTTCTCGGAGTATGGGTGCATGCATGCGCATGGGATTTTTTGATATCGTTTTTATATTAGGTACTTTCTTATTTCTTATTTCACTGACACGCTGTTAATAGAGTAGAGGCTTTATTGCCCGCAATATTTACATATTAATTTTCTGCCGCACCTAAGCACCTCGGTGCTTGTTGTTAGGCCGGCAGAAGCAGTGCACACCATACACCGGACAACAAAGCACTCACAAATAATTCAACACTATGAAGTAAAAAAAAACCGAAAAGCATATCGTGAAAAAATGACACCACACTCATGTACCTAGTTGAAAGACGTAAGAATATGCCGAAGTACAGGAACAAAAACATCACGAAAGTAGTGCCAATTTTCACGCACAGGTCTGCTGAGTAATTGGGCCAGAAAGGAGATAATGATAATACACTGCAAAATAACAATACACTTAGCGAGAACATCAAGATGGATTATGAGTCAAGGCGGGCAATAATTACCAGTAATGCCCAAACGAACAAAGACACACAGCTGCCAGAAAAACGTTTACAACTTTCTCATGTCCGGCAAACGCCCGGCAAACATGGTGCAAGATTCGAGGCGAACATGACGCCGAACATGACGCCAGTTCAGAATGTGATTCTCTCCTCATTGCTCGGATGTCGCGGAGCCGGCACAATGCGCGTGCCATCGGGCCGTAGGTTGAGGGCGTGTGCGCGTGAAGGTTGCGTTTGTGTGTGCCCCATGTTAGGGCTGTTCAGTGAACAGGCGCGGCGTGTCTCTTCACTTAGAGCCGCTTAAGAGTCCATGTCGTAGGTCCATCGATATGTGTGCGCGTAGGAACGCTGTACTGCAAGACCCGCGAGTCAATACCACGTTTGCTAACTGCTTCGAACCCGTGAGAGAACGTATGTCACTCTGGAAGCCAACATGCTATGCCTTTCCCGCAAGAAATTTGGCTTGCACATCCTCTTGAGGAAAAGATAGGGCAAAGTTTTTACTTAGGACGGTGTGTGATCGGTCGGCGCCCTGAATGTCGTATAATTTCGCTTTCGTGCTACAACACTGCTGGTCATTGAGGAATCATGGAGCATACGTGTTGTAGTAAACGTCGGGAAGCATAGACTGCGGTGGATAAGGTTCGACTGATAGGTGAAACGATATACTGGTGGCAAAAAAGACAGCGTAGAAAACAGGGACGATGTCAGGGACACAACGGTTTCAGCTATGCCTGCTCTGTTTATTTCTATTGTGGATTGTGCAGGCGAACTCGGATATATTGAACTCGAGGGGGTCGCAAAATAGTTTGATATATCAATGGCAACAGATATGCAAATGGCAACAGATATGCTTATTTGCATCCTAGAAGCAAGAGTACATTGCACCCTCGCTATTGACGTGCATCCTAAGGCGACGTGTTGCACGCTGGCGTACCGGTGGCGCATCGTTCGCTATAGGGGTTGGTATGCTTGTTTCGCATCGAAGCAGCAGTGGGCGATCATTTGGAACTAATCACTGCCTATCATAAGATGTCTAATCCTGTTACCATTACGCTATAACTGTAATAAAGCCGCAGCGGTGGCTCCGTGGCGCATGCGCACAGCTTTTGCAGCTGTGCGCATGCGTCGTGTCAAGTGGGACGAAGATGAAGAGGGAACGCCCAGCGAAGCGGAGCGGCGAAAGACTGACTTTGCAATTCAACTGAGCGAGTTCCCCTCGGCCAGCTGTAGCTATCGCGTCACTCCAGCTTTAACCAGAGCTAAACCACAGAAATATTTTAGCGTTCTGAGACGAAATGATTGGAGTGCTAATTTGTGTAAGAATAGGTAGTTCATAGCATTTATTCTGAGCTTTTCAGAAAACGGCGTAGCGTGCGCAATGAAGTCGAGGTTACAAATGTATATTACCGCCCTTTTCTGCGGTAAGATCTATTTCCGGGCTCGACTGCGTAGGGATGTTACTGCAGAATATATGGATACGAATTTAGGCACTTTTTAGACCTATTCGTGCATAAAAGGTGCGTAAATGAATGTTGAAATTTTTGAAGGTAACGTGCGCAGGTCGTCGAAGAGCAGCATAGTTACTGGCGACCGATTAACATGTGCATTCTGCTTTGTTTTGTTTTCGTGTTAAAGATGACTTCTTCAGGGAGAACGGAGGGAACTGCCCGTTTTACTACCTGGGCAATGGTTCTCACTTGGTAGGTACTTTTGTGCGATTAAGACAGCTGATTTAAAGCTGATTTAAAGTACAGCACTGCTCTCTGAACGTTACTAGAGAAGCGGGTCATGTTTCATGACTCACCGTCAGTACTCTGCCGACGCAAAATACGTCATGAGCCCAGCGCCGGCTGCGACGGGGCTGCTCGCGCTGGCTTGCTGCGGTCCTCTGGCCTTTTGCTTGCGCATCTGACGCAAAAGCTTTATATAATTCGTGCGCCGCCACAGGTAGGCGTTACGGAATCAAGCGATAATCGGAAAAGCATGCTATTAATCTCAGAGCTGGGTTTAGCCTTGGAAATTCCTATCTTTATTCCTGCAGAAATCTGGCGCGCTACCTCGTTTACGACGTGAATCGCAACCTACCCGTGGGTAAATATCGTAAAAAGAAATTGCTCTCACGATGTGATTAATTTGTGTCTGTCTCTGCCTCATTTTTTACACATGAACAACGTTACGCTTTAGACATTCTGTAAAACTCCTAACCGTGCAGACTGGTGTAGCAAGCATCAATGGTTGGTATACGTGACATGGAACGTCATTTACCTCTGTCAAGTACTGTGCCGTGGCATATTGTGCTTCTAGCGCATTCCTGCGCGCTACATTAAACGGTCACTTTAACTTTAGAACATACGATTCCCTTTATATTTTACTAACATAGACTTCACAGCGACACCTGTGAACGATTCTGCGAATGTCGCCTTGTGCCGCTCCACAGCTCAAAAGGTCAATTTACTCAAGCATGACACTTCGTAGCCTACCTATTTGCTTGCAGTACTTTTGATTGCAGAAGACTAATGATACTCTCAAAACATAGTGATCTTGTTTTGCTTTTTTTTTGTTCGGTGTTCATTTTTAAAAAAATTCTAGGGAAGGAGGAGTGGTGTAAATGTGAGGTCTACAATCCCGAAACCGCACGTGGACTGTGATGGATGCGGAGCGATCGGGATTAAGTTCGATCATCCGAGGTTCCTTAACGAGCACTGACAATGCACACCATAGGTACTGCGCTCCCTAAAAATGAGGTCGCCGTGGTCACTACTGATCCGGAGTTCCCGGGTTCGAACCCGACCGCGGCGGCTGCGTTTTTATGGAGGAAAAACGCTAAGGCGCCCGTGTGCTGTGCGATGTCAGTGCACGTTAAAGATCCCCAGGTGGTCGAAATTATTCCGGAGCCCTCCACTACGGCACCTATTATTCCTTTCTTCTTTCACTCCCTCCTAAATTCCTTCCCTTACGGCGCGGTTCTGCCCCGCCGCGGTGGCTCAGTGGTTAGGGCGCTCGACTACTGATCCGGAGTTCCCGGGTTCGAGCCCGACCGCGGCGGCTGCGTTTTTATGGAGGAAAAACGCTAAGGCGCCCGTGTGCTGTGCGATGTCAGTGCACGTTAAAGATCCCCAGGTGGTCGAAATTATTCCGGAGCCCTCCACTACGGCACCTATTATTCCTTTCTTCTTTCACTCCCTCCTTTATCCCTTCCCTTAAGGCGCGGTTCAGGTGTCCAAAGATATATGAGACAGATACTGCGCCATTTCCTTTCCCCAAAAAACCAATTATTATTATTACGGCGCGGTTCAGGTGTCCAAAGATATATGAGACAGATACTGCGTCATTTCCTTTCCCCAAAAAACCAATTAATATTATTATTATTGGTCAAGATTTGATCCCATGACTTTGGGCTCAGTAGCCACTTGTGAGCGGGCGCCATGTTGCGCTGTGTCCAGGGCTTTTTAGCGAACGTACAATGCATGTTCGCGTTTCAAGTACTCTCTCCGGGCTTAGTCCGGTTGAACTGGGCGTGCCGCAGGGCTCTGGTAGGTCGCCTCTCTGTTTAATGTAGCGATGTCGGTAGTTAATCGCCAAAGCCTCCAAGCCATCAAGGCGGGTAATTTTCGCAGGCTTATTAGCCCCCATCAGAAACAATGTTAGTCCCTATGTCTATAAGAAAAAAGACTGATATCTCCAGCTATAGCATTTTGTTTGAAGCTATCGCATTTTGAAAGAAATCGGTAATCAAGAGCCGAGGGTACATGCGGACCAATTTTCCAACCATATGTAGATTAGTGATCCCAAATCACTGCTGCTGGCAGGAGTCGGGCGAGAATCAACCACTCGGTGGAATTTCTACTCTTTTTTTTTCAACCAAAAAGTGCCGAGTGACAAAGGCTACAGCATACTAATATTACACCGACAATATCGCCTGCAGTGCAGTAGTTCGGAGTTCGAAAAGTTATGATCTAAAACTGTGTATTTCAAAGGGTATGTCTAATTACCATGATTTTTTTTCGATATTGTGTGTTATTGCTAGTGCGGCAACCAAATGAAAACAAACGATACAGCTTCTTGCAAAGTGTTGGGCAGTTATGCCCCTGCATATATGTGTAGCTCCGGTGCCATATCGCAGTGCTTTCATATCGACCACTTCAATGCTGGTTCCGTAAACGTAGCGTAGAAAGCGATCATTTTCCCCTCACCCCCATTTGTTCAGTCTGCTCAGGCGTCAGGAATTAACTGTCCAGGTTACGGTGGTGCCACAGAATTCTCAAAACTATTGAGGGACTGCGCCGAAAGGTTCGGTTTCAGCATCGGCGTGGTAATTTACTGGCTAGCAATTGCTTTCAGCAGCGCGACATGCTGGTATGCATAACCGGCGTCCATGGCGCACGGATGCTGGGCTATACGAAGTACAATTATTCGACAGTGGCTCGACGTGTCGGGGCTTCTCAGCACATGGAGCACATATGCGCTGTTGGGAAGTTTGAAAAAAGAGTAACGGCAATCAAATGCATTTTGTAGTCGGGAGTCGTTGCTCTTGAAACAATCACTTAGCGCAGACGCACATTGGGCTCGCCATACTGCAGCAGCGTCGAAGATGCAACCCACTCTCGCTGAGCTCCGATCCAACCTTACCTCTTATCTTTGCCGCTATAGAAATATCATTCACTGGAAAAACTTGAAGACGAAACACGAGCCCTGAACTTCAGCCACTGTGGCCGCTACAAGTCGGCAGCTTGGCCTGCAGACGCGTACCAGCGCGGGGGAGCGCGGCAAGCGAACCCCGTCGATGTTTTCAGAACCGGCCGCAAGAGGGATTTGAATGGCGCCCCTACAGGCAGCGCCCATGGCGTATGCTTCTCGCGTAAAGGGAAAAACTCGTTACCCTTTGAGAAGCGGTCATATGTAGCCTACGGCAGTGTAGTAGGACAGTAGCATTGCCATCTGGAGCAGCGCAGAGACGCATACCATACCGACTAGTTATATCCGAAATTACACAGGTTCTCACAGCGAACAGCCTTTCTTAGACTGAGCCAATGAATGCGTTTCATCTTATGAGAAACGATCGAAGGGATTTGAATAGGGAGACTGCTTTTGTAGCGATAGCTACATTACGGTAGCATTTCGAGCCTTCAGCGTGGCGGCGCCGCCACCGCCACGTCGTCACGTGGTTGGCCACGTGGTGCGGATAATCTGCCTGTGGCGTGGCTCCATGGCTGGTGACGTGTTTCGTCACGTGGTTGGTCATGTGACCAGCCACGTTGTTGGTCACGTGGTGCGGAGCAGCTGCTGTTGCCGGTGGCGTGGCGCGCCGGCGAAATCGAGCTGCAACAGCGGTGCGCATGCGCAGTGTCAAGTGGGACGAAGATGAAGAAGGAACGCCCAGAGAAACGGAGCGGCGAAAGACTGACTTTGCAATTCAACTGAGCAAGTTCCACTCGGCCAGCTGTAGCTATCGCGTCACTCCAGGTTTAACCAGAGCTAAACCACCGCTAGTTTTTTTCGCAACCAGCGCTCCATCTTTCAGGGCGCTCGCGTCGCTCCTACTCCTTAATTTCCGTACCCCGCCTGGGGACATCATGCATTATTATTTCCCCTGCCTAAGAAGAAAACTCAAGTTCAGGCGGGCTGCGCTCTGCCTGGAGACAACATAAGCGAAAAGGAAAGAAGGAATGAAAGAAGGAACATACGAGGACGAAACACAGTGACACAAGGCGATTGAGGAAGACTAAGTTTTGAGTGGTTCGAGCGAGATGTACATTCAACAGGGAATGATTGGCCTTATATAGCATATCAGTTTATATGCTAAGCGGTCAGGGTTCGGGCGAAAGTCGGTGATGGAATACGCACGAACTCCTCTATGAAATGGAAGCCTTCGATCTCTGCTTTTCCATTATTTGGCTTCAAAAGTCATTCGCGTGGCGCACGCTAAACGCACATAACTGAAGATGTAGTCCACCAGCCTTCATACAAGCTCTGGCCAAGTCTCACGGCGTTTTGCAGCTCTTTACAAACCTCGGTCGAACGTCATGCTATATACTGCTCCGTAAATGTGGCGGAATGTTCCCACAGTTCGGCAATTTGTGAACCGAATGCAATGTGTGAACGTTTATCCTATAACAAATAAAACAAAGTGATTATTATGACGACTATGACGGTGGGTTGTTGATTTAGCAATAAACATGTTAGTATTTTTGCTATTACATGTGAGTTTATGACAGCAAACGCCAAGTGTGTTTTGAAACTAAAAAGTTCGCAGAAAATTCTCAGTCACTTTGGCTTAGTCTGAATTAGGTAGGGGAAAGCGATAACTGTTGCCTCTTTTTGTTTAGCCACTCAGAGCGCCCACTGCCAGACCGACCTCGATAACATTCTGATTGGCAAGCATGTGAACGCGAGTTTCCAGTTTTTACATACTTGGCCATACCAACGCATGTGCATAAGCAGGTATCGTTATATAAAGTACATGTACATGCGGACACAAAGACGATGAGAAAGATTCCGCCGTTGGCAAGGCAAATACGTGCAGGGAAAAACCTTTGCAACCACACTGCTTGCTTCAGCAGTTGGCTGCTTAACCAAAAATTTTGTCCACCGAGCCTGTCTGTCCATAGCGGTAGGCGTCCGCACAGAACGCAAGCATGGTAGCAGGTCGTAGGAAACTCGGTGCTCTCTTTCTCGGTGACCTCATGCGCGGCATCAGGTTATGTGCTGCTTCAATCTCATGTGAACCCGATCTTGTTACGGCCTCAAAGTGAGGCCTACAGTATGTATTCAATAAATAATAAGATACAGATTATAGTGGATCCTTCATAAGTCGGTTGCTACTCGGCATCCCAAAAGTAACACAAACCTACAAACGACAAGATACGATGGGAGAGGCTGGCCCTTGTGGGGAAGCCCGAGAGAAAAAAAAGAGAGAGAACTATGAAATGCAGTTACCATAAAGAATACCATGAGAGTGATCAGTGTGCATTGTCATCATAATGGCAGGCTACATATCCGTGAAGTGGTTTGTACTATTCCTTTTGTAGGCGCTGTTTGAACCAGCAAAAAACGTTGCAGCAATTTTATGCGCTTTGATAAATGCGGTCGCGGCATTCGTTGTATTTTCTCGTTGAAAACTTTTGAATGGGTGTAAAATGAAAACAGCGCAATCCTTAGGTGCTCAGAGGAACCGCCCAGCGAAGTGCTATTCTGAAACCGTTTAAACCATTGATATCCTAAACCATTATTAAAGTGTCAGCGCAATTTTTATATATGGCGGATAATACACATGTAGCAAAATAAGTTGGCTTGAAGGCACCTAGTTTTCAGAGATTTCGGGAGGAGATTCGCTAAGGAGAATGGGGACAAGTCAATGCGGTTTACACCGAAAATAACATCAGAAGAAAGTTGGCCTTTGGTCTTGATAAAAAGAAATAATTTCATTTCTCTGAACAGTGGGCACGTAATTGCAGCCAAATGTGTGAAGGCAGCCTTCAAACACTGCCGGACAACTCAACGTGTTACGTAAGTAGTCTCGTATTGATATTCTTGCTTTAGTATTTTGAACAGGTTATTAGTCTGCTTTTGGCGTTCAACAGCCGACTAATAATTTTACAGTTTTGGTTCTGATTGGAGCAATGAAATATGTTAGGTTGAAATTCAAGTGGGGTACTGAAGGAGGCAAGAACAACTCGATTCACAACGAAATATCCCTCGCTTTCGGTTGTGCATCGTTGAAACAAAAAGAAAACGAATGGTGCAATATACATTGAATTTGTGCCGTTTTATCAGCACCATAGAGTTTACCTGATAAATTAGACCTGTTTTATCAGTCCGATTTTGATATCGCCCTTTAGGAAGCTGAACAAGGCGCCAAGTCGGCTCGTCATGGGAACGTGGCACTTCGAGATGCGGAGCTCTGAAACGCAATTTGTCACTGTTTAAGAGCGAACAGTTTCGCCGTCGTCGGTTCGATCCTAACCGCTCATAGGCAGTGCGAACGTGAATGGACCGGTGGTACTCTGCGCGACGTGCATTTTGTATTTCTCCTTTTACTGTGATTAACATTTGCTACATTGGCTATTTTTGACTGGTCAGAATGGAAGCTTTCTAACCTACGGCAACTTTTCCTGTAAATGATAGCAAAAGGTAAAACTTCTCGAATTTTTACGCCTTGAATGTGGAGCGGATCTCAGAGGGTATACTACGCCGCCATTCACTTCAAAACTGTGATCACCGAGTCCTTCTCAGCGTAAACATCACGAGTTTGAATAAAGTGAGCGGCTAATTATTGAAATTATTTTTGAAGCCATAAACTCGTGTTTCGCTGTCAGATAGACGTCAACATACCGGAGAAGAACCAGCGAATAAATGTTTAGTGAGAACAAAGCTTGGATGGCATTGCCTTCAGAGCCCCTTTGAGGTTCATCTAACCTAGTAGCTACCTGGATTGTGGTAGAGCGTCAATATTGATACATAATGGCATTGATATTATGGTCCAACATAATTGCGCTTTTAGACTGCCGTGGGAGAACACAGGGACGACACAAACGCTGGTGCGCACCAGTGTTTGTGTCGTCCCTGTGTTCTCCCACGTCATTCTAAAAGCGCAATTATGTTTTACCATGCTAACTACCAACTAGCCTAATTTGAAACCCTCTTAATGTTGATATTAAAACGGAAGCAAAGCTTTTCGTGCGTTAAAAAGAACGATATACATAAATAAAATATTTGCCTCCTATGTAGCACTGCGATACTTGGCAAGATCCATATCATTTGATGCAAGCCAGCTTACCATGAGCCAGATGTTTGTGCGGCTGAGGAATTGTGTAATGCTATTCGCTGGAAGTCCACGCCTTCGACGGTTAATTTGTCCAATGGAGATGATGCACGATGCTTCATCGAAACTTATGTACTTCGTGAGGATAGGCGCATTTGTGGTACGGTGAAAACTAGCAACTCACAAGCGGCTCGATGCTACACGAGTCTCTTTTGGCCAGGTACAACTTCAATTATGCTCCATACTAATAATGCCTCTTTACTCTTCTAGGTTTTAAACAACACCACAGACAGCGAAATGATAGCAAACAAAACGTACCACTGCATATTTGGAGTATGCAACCAAGGTGTATGCGAGCCAGATGGCAATGAAGACACCTGCTCGATGATATTAGCCCAGGAGGACAACAAACAATAAATTATGAGTGACTATAATTCCTAGAAATTTATACCTTTAGACGACGTGGCAACATATGCGATTGCAATAAACAAACGTTGGCACAACTGTATTTGAATTCCTGTGGTGATCATACTGGGGAAGTGCATGAATTTGCAGTGACAGGCCCCTCAGCTTCAGTTATCCGGTAGTGTGGCTTGATGGTGCGAGGAGAGGTGAAAGTGGAAAGGCGGAGGGAAGGCATGGTGCGGACAGAGGGCGCAACCAGAGAGAACAGGATGGACAGTGACGGGGATGGAGGCACGCCTAGGGGAGGAACACCAAGTGGTGAAGTGCATTGCAGCGAGCATGATGCATGGCGAGGGAGAAAGCAGCTGCGGCGTAAAGAGGCGAGCAAAAAGGGTAGCACAAGTGACCGACGACAGAAGCGGCATGATCACACCGCGCGGCACTGCGGTTCACCAACATACCGATAGCGACAATGCCGAGCCGTTCTCATGATCGCGGCATATTTAAGGAAGACCTGCAGGAAGCAACCTTTACAAGCGAGGTGCTTCCCAAGCGTCGGAGCGCCGCTGTACTCACTCTGCGTTGGCCGCCATAGCGTGACTGGGCACATGACGTATTTTACTTCGCATTTTACTTCGCTAGAGGTAAAGCCATCATTTCGTAAAATCTCAGAACCGGAGTCTGCGTGAATCCTCGGTTTCAGTGAAGGAGGAGGAAAGTGCTACCGCAGCACCCCAAACGGTGTGTAGAGGTACTAGCACTCCGGAGTGTAGATTCCGCGGAAAGTCTCCATTGCCGCGATATCGAAAGTAGCGTGATCCAACCAACCAATCTCGGCGAAACGCGTCACGTTCACGCGCATCGCCGTGAATGGTTGACTGGATCGCACTACCCGACCACGTGCGCCAGATTGCGTCATCGCTGGCGTGCGCTAGCTGGTTTCCTCTTGCACCGGAAGCTCTGCGAGGCGCATGTGCTCGTGTCGGATATGCAGCCGCGGACGTCTGGCCACCAGGATCATGCCAAGCTACGGGACACCTTGAACGCAGCCCTGTCATCGGGCTCAATCAACAGCCAAGCTCAAAGGCTCATGGCTCAAATGGTCCATGCTCAGCAGCCTACTCCAACATCCGAAGCCATCAGCGTCGCCGTGCCTGCCGCGCGTCAGCTTGCTCAACGGTCTCCCGTCGAAGACAACCTCCCCAAATCTCGACAGCTAATCACGTCCACGCACGAGTTGTCTCATGACCTCGAATGTCGTTTCATTTGTTTCTTTTTTGCACATTAGCAGGGTGCATTGTGTCATGAAAGGAGGAGGGGGAGTGTACGGCCGCATGATGCAATAACTGCCCTCTATTGGTAAGCAGGTAAAGAAGCTAGGCATTATGATATCAGGATGTTCTTGACCAATGCCGTCTATGTGGCCGGGGGCATAAGTACAAAGAACATTACGCCAGCAAGGCAAGACAAAAAAGGCAGAAGGAAGAACAGGAAGAGAGACAGTGACGCGGCACCGACCAACAGCTTTTTCGAAGCGTATGTTCGAAGTGTTCTTTCGCAGCGTTTCTGGTTGGACATGTTATTCGTTGGGCGCCAATAGTGTGACGTTTTTCCCTGCTTGTAAGCGTTTACTATAGTTTATTTTTGCTTTAAGTATTAAAAGAGCGTCGTACTTGATTCTGGAGCCTTCATGTATTTCCTCGAGTGAGCCAGGAGCAATGGATCTGCCCTTTCCACAGAAGGTTGGTCCTTCAACCTGACGCTGTAAAAAAAGGCGCTCAGCTGCTGATGTAGCGAGTGCTTACATGCTTGCATATGAGTCCTTCATGGCGTACATTTTCCGCAGGTATACACGGTGTAGTCGCAACAGGTGTATCAAGTCTCCGGAAAAAGTGAGCGAAAAGAATACTGGCGTACAGTGTTCATCGTTCATATGAACCATCGTTCATATGAACGATGAATACACAGCGCCTATGTATTCATAGGCGCTGTGCGGAGCTTATTAAGGACGGAACATGGCTTCGCGCTCTTGTTGGCCTATCACACGCGCGCCCCTTGAAGTGACACTGTTTTTACTCAATCATCTTAATTCACAGTGTCACACCTCCATTGTGCGCCTCCGCAACCGCTGCCCTAGCTCAGTGGCGCACTTTGAAACCAGGCTGCAACGATGGAATACTCCATCTCTTTGAAGATCACTGCCGCTGCCATTTTAATGCGCTGCACAACAGCGAAACGCATCGACTGGTGTGGCGGCCCCCAAAGTAAGTGGTGGACGTAACAACCGTTCTTTCAGTACTCTGCGGATGACAGAGTAATTTACTAATCTTCAACAATGAAATATGACATAATAAACCTAAAGCTGTTGTGTTGTGTTCGATTTAGTGGCGCATAAGCATCTAAGGATATCATGCGCCAAGCCAAAGGTATAGGAAAATTGTTTTCGCTAAAAATTTTCCAACACGTGAAAAACGTTTGGTGGCGTAGAGGGCCTAAAATGTCAGTTCTTACTTTATAGCAATGATACAGGAAAACAGGTTTAGAAATGGTAACTGCAACCTGAAGGAATACCGTCATCATTTAAAATGAAATTCCCGCTTTAAAGCCACCGCGGCATGTGCTTCTTTTTATGTTAGCCCAGAAAAGAATAGAGAAATTGATCACAAATAAATAAAATACCTGTGATGAACCCAAAGCCAACTAAAACAAAGGAAGTGGCAAATTTTCTGCGGCATTCACACCCGTATACAATGCTCTGCCGAGGAGGAAGTCAGCGTTTGTAGCATAAGTGGGGCAAGTAGCAGTAGTCACAGTCGTCGTAAAACCAGCAACTGCTTCGTTATTGTTCTTAGTGTGTTGTGTAGCGAAAATCCTGTGATGAGTCTCCGGTTTAGTGGTTATCTTGTTTGCCGGTGTGTCCCCAACTATGTGCATGTCGCGTGTGGCTCTTGGTTTATCAAAGAGCAGCGGTCAGTTGAAAAGAAACAGTATAAACTGGTGTCGATAATTTTGTTAGCTAGCACTTATCACGAGAATGTCGGCGTTAAATTTACGTCAGCCTCGCGTTAAGCCCCATTTGTTTATTAGAAGACTAGGCACCCAAATTCTGCCACAATTATTCCTTTCCGAATCATAAAGGCACGATGCTCGAAATCGAGGTAATAAACATGAGAATTAAAAGTGGTGGAGGGGACGACCAGTTAACGTTTTAGGTAGACTAATTAGGGTCGGACTATGGCCGCACATTTGTCTGGCTTAATTTATGGGGGTGTGCAGTCCCAAAGCGACTCCGGCTATGACGGACGCCGTAGTGAAGGGCGCCGGAAATTTCGACCACCTGGGCGTTCTCTAACGTGCACTGACATCGGACAGTACACCGACCTCTAGAATTTTTCCTCCATCGAAATTTGACCACCGCGGCAGGGATCGAACCCGCGTCTTTATGGCGAGCAGCCGAGCGCCATCATAACCACTGAGCCAACGAGGCGGCCACATTTGTCTGGGCCAGAGAGCACGTGCAATGGCCCTTGCAGCATAACACAGTAAGCAATAAGGAAATCTTATTTCGCTGTAATAGCTCTTACATCACTACTTTGCCTTGGCGGCTCAGTGCCCTTAGGTGTTGCGAGGCTGAACACGTATTCTAGAATCGTCTTCTGTCGTTGGGTGACATTTGACGGACGGTGGAGGAACGCAGAAACGCTTGTGTAATGAGCCTTCTATAGTGACATTCGAGCAAGTTGACTGTCGTTTGCGCAATACGGCGAGGTGCTGCTTTCATTGGGCCACATGACCATTCTGCCATAAATTTGTTCTTCGCAATAAAAAAGGTACTTGGAAGCCACAGCTCATCTGGATGCTGCCTTGCCCTTCGACTTGTTTCACATCGCGTTCAGCAGCAGGGCAATTTCCCACAAGGTAGTGCAATGGGTGGCTGGTCGACGTCTTGCATTTGCCTAATACAATTATGTGTCATTGTCTGATGACTGAAAAGAAGAGGATCTTCAAGTATTTTCGTCCAGGGAAAATATTTAGACGCGCTAGAAATTGATCACGAAGGAGTAGACTACCCCTCTTACGCACATTGCTCCTTTTGCCAACTTTGGTTGCGAATAACTGAAGATTTAAATGTTGGAATTCCAAAAAGATTAAGAGTCAATATGGGTCTTCCGTGGAGTGTGCCCAGCTGTGTTAGACGATTATTTAATTTTGTTCTTTCTAGTAAAATGTCTGAAACTTGGCGCACGAAAATACCTTTTTTTTGCTCAAATTTCAAGAAAGCTGACAACCACAAGAACTTTAATGGCGAAAAAAGAGTTTTTTTTATAGTGTTGACATTATGTCCAGAAATTGCACGCTTTGTGGACATTTATAAGTATTAAAAAGCATTTATAAATATTTATAAAGTATTTATAAGCATAAAAAGTATTATTAAGGCAGTGACCTAGTTATATATTGCTTATTCGCAACCAAGCTGCCAAAAATTCTATTCTATTTCTATTTAAGCAAGCGTGTAGTCCGTATCTTCGTGAGAAATTTTTCGTGGTTTGAAGTATTTTTTTCTGAAAGAAACCTATCAGCAGGTTACTTCTTCTAGCTATGACACAAAGTCATTTAAAAATATCAGGACAGTCAAAGGTGTCGACCAGGCACCCATTGCATGAACTTATCTGAAATCGCCCACCATGTACTGAGACCTCATGGGACGTTAAAAAACCCAGGTTGTTGAAATTACACTCCTGAATTGCACATTGCGGCGTTCCTTATTACGCACAGTGCACTTCGAACAGTTAAAACTAATGAATTTTAGAATTTTTTTTCAGAATTAGTACAACGTCTTCGTGCACAGTACCGGGCGCGCCTACGTGGGCTGCAGGTTGCTGCTGAAAGAATATCGGAAAGAATGTTTATCGTAAACAGTTCGAAGTCTATTTTGACCTTCTAAGAGAATCTTTCTGTCCCATTTTCCTCGTGTCCCGAATGGTTGCTTGCAAAATATGATTGATTGCGGTCTTCAAAAAACAGTTACCTTAAAGCACAGAGTTTGCCCACAATCTGTAGTGATGAAACGAGTGCCAGTCAGGTTTTTTGGAGAGGCATATTTAAGAGCAGCGAAAGATGGAGAGGTTCGAGCTGCCTTGCGCAATGAGGAATCTTCTGCTGAAAAATATACGGATCACCTCTTTGTTTACAGTGAAAAAGATAGATTTATGCTGCGCATAATGCCCATCACGGAGTTTCTCAAAAGTTTGTTTTCGTCACGGCCACCTACTGATGCTTTTATTGATCTTTCTATTTGAATTATCTTGTCTAGTCTGCTTAAATGTGTTTTTTTATACAAACGTCTGTTGCAGTGCTTCCTGTAGTTTTTTGGAATAAATCCTGTAAAGAAACGTATGCGAACTGCTCAGGCAACTGCCGTGTTCTTTCAGATAGGCTTACTTGCAAATGGGTGGTGATTAGACAATTTCCTGCTTGGCGTCACGTTTTCACTTATTTTTTTTTGCTATAGATCCATTAGAAAGTGCAAAGACAGCTCGAGTCGCAACCACAGTGTTTTTGGCATGCAAGAATGAAACCCTGGGGCTCAACATTTCTCCAAGCTTCTTTAAGGTAATTTCCCACGTTTATCTCACGTTGCACAGCAGTATTTTCAACGCACAACGACGCATGGGATGAAAAGGTGCCCCTTTCAAGTTCTAACCTGCGTCGATGTTTTTCTGTTAAATGAGCCATAACAGGAACCGTTGGGCTATATGTACACGCAGATCCTACAGAAGGTACAAGTCAACATTAGGATGCGCACACAAGAAAACGGGAACGCATGAGCGCAGATACATTATCACCATCAGCTTGACTACGTCTAATGCCAGTCAAGGACGCTCCCGTTTATTTACAACTCACTGCGACTGGTACCTGCTGCGACTCCTATTCATCACTGGTTTTCGGAGTACTGACTTCGGAAATCGATTCTGATCTACTAGTATCTTGCCGCTATGCACATCGAACAAAATGATTAGTTCGCGCCACAGTAGAGTGCCATTAAAATCGAGAGGTCGCTTATACCAGCGTATGATATCGAGTAATCTCCTGCACCATATGTTCAACGTGCACTGTAGTCTTTCCTGAAAAAAAATGGCGGTGGATTAGTTTTGGTTAAACCTGGAGTGACGCGATAGCTGCAGCTGGCTGAGTGGAAGTTGGTCACGCGACCAACCACGTGATCAGCCACAGCGCCGCGCCGCCGGCAGCTGCTCCGCAGCACGTGACCAACCACGTGACAGAGTGGTGGCGCAGCCACGGCGTGGCGGCGCCGCCACCGGCACGGTGCCGCCACACTGAAGGCTCGAAATGCTACCGCAATGTAGCTATCACAACAAAAAATAGCTGCAGGAGTTCCCAATGTGCAGGTTGAAACTTGGTGTTCCGACCATATCAACCCTGGTTAGTGGCCACTCTCGGATGTGTACGAAATTGTGTGTCAAGCTTGATGCGGAGAAAAATCCCCTCTTCCAAGTGCGGGTGGCGATTGATACTTAATCTGTCGCATGATTTATGTCTTGACTGTGGTACTCGGCATTTGAAGAAAGGAAGTAAACCGAAGTTGTTGTGCACTTTATTTCGCAGTGTGCAGTTTTGAATACAAACAGCAATACAAAAAGCTTACAACTGGGAGTACGAAAAAAGAGCAGGCACTTGTCAGGTATAAAACTAGAAATATAAATGTCGTTATAAAGTAAATGCTGCCGAAGCAACCACTATACTGACAAAATTGCTGATCTCCAGTTTTATGTACCGGCTTCACGTCGATCGGCGATCCAAGGATCACGCTTCGCGCGAGCGGCCGCCGCTATTGCAGCGCGAATCAAAACACGCTCCGACTTTCTTGTTCTGTCGTCTTTTGGTCGTTCTCTTCAGTTCACCTATTGCACAATGGCACGACAGCAAAACAAAACGATTCGACAAAAACAATGGAAGAAAACGAGGTGCAGGGGCACAGACCGTATCTGCTGAAATGTCCTAATCAGATCCTAATCAAGTAAATCGCTGGTAGTTTTTGCACACTGGGAAAAATTGCGATTTAACAATGTGCAGAAATTGTTTAGCCTGGTGCCTTTCTACCAAGAATAGCAGATGCAAGCACTGTGTGCCGGAGTACTAGAACGCTCCCAGGAGGGACAGAAAATTGAAAAAAAAAATGAAATTCGCGTATTTTCGATTCCATGCATTCTGCAGAATATATGTTAAATATACTTAGAGTACGCAGAATATAACAAACTCCTATACATAACCTTCATTGATTACGAGAAAGCATTTGACTCAGTGGAACCCTCAGCAGTCATGCAGGCATTGCGGAATCGAGGTAGAAGAGTCTTATGTGAAAATACTGGAAGATATGTATAACGACTGCGTCGCTACCAAAATCGTCCATAAAGTCAGCTATATAATTGCAATAATGACGGGTGTCAGACATAGAGACATGATCTCGCCAATGCTATTCACCGCCTGTTTGGAGGAGGTATTCCGAGGCCTCTGTTGAGAACAGTTGTGGATGACAGCTAATAGAGAATACCTGAGCAATCTGCGAATCGCTGATGACATTTCCTTCTGAAGTCAGGAGATGAAATGGAAAGCATGATTAAGGACTTAAATAGGGAGATCTGAACGGTAGGTCTAAAAGTTATTATGCAGAAAACCAAAGTAATGTTCCACAGTCTGGGAAGGGAACAGCAGTTTAAGATCGGTAGCGAGATACTGGAAGTGGTAAGAGAATACGTCTACTTAGGGCAGGTAGTGAGAGCAGAACCGAATCACGAGAGCGAAATAACGAGAATTCATTCCACAGTAATGGGATGAAGGTTCTCCCAGATCAAGAGTGGTAGTCTACCAATGTATCTTAAGAGAAAAGTATATAACTGCTGTATTTTACCGGTACACAGCTATGGGGCAGAAACGTGGAGGATGACGAAAAGGGTTCAACTTAAATCGAGGGCCACTCAGCCAGCTATTGAAATGAAATGATCAATGTAACGATAAGAGACAGGAAGACGGCAGAGTAGGTCAGGGAACAAAGGGGGTTCATGACATCCTATTTGAAATCAAGAGGAATAATTGGGCGTGGGAAGGGCATATAATGGGCATTTCATCCTAATCCTAAGCAATTCGCCTGAAGATGTGTCTTTTGTATGCGGACACATCTCGGATTCACGCCCTCTGACCCTCGATATGGACCATCCTGCGTTACTCAGTCTCCCCGACAACGCGCCGTCCTAGCGTCGTGAGATCCGCTGGCACCTACCAACACTCGACCTGCATCATCTCCAACCGCCGATAGAAGCGTTAAACACACTTATCCACGCCGCTGGTCCTGTACTGCGAAGACAGGATAACCGGTGTTTCTTGAGGGTAACGGAGTGGATTCCAAGAGAAGGAAAGCGTAGCAGGGAGCGGCAGAAGGTTAGGAGGACGGATGAGGTTAAGAAGTTTGCGGGTATACGATTGTGCATCTGGCAAAGGACAGGGTTAATTGGAGAAACGTGGGAGATGCCTTTGCCCTGCAGTGGGCACAGTCGGGCGGATGATGATGATGCTTAAATCCGCAAGCTATCCACAGGCTGTGCTTTTTAAAGCGTGCTGATTTAAGTAGATTTTCTAATATATATTACCGATTGCACGGAGTCCAGAGTATGCGAATTTGCTCGCTTCTTATGCGGTGTTCATACGAAAGTACTTCAGTAGAAATTGAATACAGTATAATACAACATAGTTTTAATGAGCGTATAACAGGGTATTAACCTAGTCCGCGAAAGCATCGATCGCTGGTGGGCAGAACACAAAAGTCATTTGGAGCAACTGTTGGCACAGTAGTTGTTAGGGGAGACCTCATACTGACAATGTTGCTTTTTTTCATGCTGTGACAGCACAAAAACTAATAAACAAAATCGCTCTAAAAAAGGCATCAAAATATTGACCTTGGAGAAATGCAAAAAACAAACCCGAGACGCAGGAGCAAGTGAGACGCAAGTAAACAACCGCAAAAACAAAAGTCTGGAGACTAATACAACCCAAACTTCAATACAGGAACAAAGACAGGAAAAGAAGAGACCAGATCCGAAAAAGGCGAGAAATAAATGCTAAAACTAGACAAAGGCCGACCATACCTCGAAGGACCAGTAATATATAGGCGAGAAACCAGACGTAGCTAAAGTGAGCATGCAGCATGAAAGTGATCACAGTGTGAATGCAGGCTTTCGGAATACAATAACGCTGAACTAAGTAACTTCGAAGGAACTTCAGTAGTGAAGCAAGCTGATAGTGAACAGTTAAAGGAATTCTTTATGAAGGGACCAACTGTTTTAGCGATACATGTGCTACGTCAAGTTTGTCTTCAGAAGTCAAGAGGTCCTACCGAAGCGCGCCGAAGGGTCCACTCTACAATCAAAGCGCGATCTCTAAAGTCTGCGATGTCTTGAAAGACAGCTGAGATGAATTAGGAAGACAGTCTTCCAACATACCTTGCTACGGCAGTTCTGCCTTGCCGCCAGTAAGTAGTCTAAGTTCCTTAATTAAATTCATTGGCTCTTTTGGTCTACGGGCACCACTTCATTCCGGCCACACCGTTCAGGCCCCGCACGATTGCGGTAGCAGTGTGTTTAGGATTGCGGTGTCTTTAGGATTTGCTGCCAAGACACCAATGCGGAAAGTGCCCTTCCTCGAGGAAGACAAAACAAGCGCCCTGTCCTGTCTTTCTCGTCCTTTACTGTGTCGTCTTTGTGTGCGCTAAAATGAATTCTGAGCCCTTCTTCTTGTAAAACACACTTTGCTGCTTTTTATCCCAAACTAAGCAAACAGAGCGTGCGTGATATGGCGAATGTGCTATGCCCTGACGGACGACACGAATTTGGTAAGTTTCGGTTGCTTTGCGCTTATTTTAAATTCAGTAAAGGAAGCAGAGGAATTGTTCTACTGGAGTACGACGGAAAATTGGGCTAGTCGGTGATATTTCAGTGTAGCTAGAAGTGCCGAAACAACACGAGCAAGAATAAAAGGGCACACGCAGACTAATCCAGGCTGTGTCGCTGTCTGCGCTTGTCTGTGCGTCCTATTTTTTCTTATTTTTATTGTTTTCGCGCTCTTCCATCCACATTGCGTATTGCGGATTTCGTGTCGGTTCACTGAATTTAAATTACGTTGTTAAGGTCCATCATTACCGGCACTTACTTTCTCTGAAACATGTGCACGATTTCTGCTCTCCCTAGAGCAGTACGAGTATTACAGCACGCACTGTTTGCTGCTGCGCATCATTTAAGAAGGTTCCATGCGCACAATTTTTGTACAGTGTGGAATGGCAACTTTCTCCGCAGCATGCTAAAGGTAACAGTGATTTATTTTATTAGGAGCTATTTACCCACCTCATATACTAATTTGGGAGTTTTTCATGTTAACTAATGAGCGCAGTGAACAATTTTTCTCGAATTAAGGAACTTTTGAGATATTTTTCGAAGTACTCGCATAAACAGATTCTGTTACCCGTAGTATTTTCCTTTTGTCTTCTGCCTCTATAGCACGGAGAGCCTCTTCGAAAAAAAAAGAAATCTGGTTCCTTGGTCCCGCGAATAATTATTCGAGAAATCTGGGATTTTTCATGTTTCAATTTGAAACCATTGTGACATTCTCTAGAATATTGTTTACATGTCTGAAAAAAAACTGCTGGCGCTTTGCGTTGAAAACTTGACTAACTGTCCTTCTTGAGACCTGGATAGGCTACTTAGGTGGAAGAATTTCGTGAAAAGAGAGGTTCACTACCGCTTGCAAAGGGTAATTATGCACTGGAGAGATCATGTGTCCCTGTCTGACACGCTTCCTGACGGAGATTTTGTCCCTTTCCCATATTTATTTTTATTTCTTTACACATACTGCTCCACCTGTGGCCGTTGTAGCGGTACGATATAGCACGTGAAGATGTAAGATGTTCACTTGCAATTATGCAAAAATACAATGCTCACCTATACCTACAAAATCTAATTTCTTGCAACGTGATTAGTATAACTTTAATATAGCCACAATGCCAATGCGTACTGACATCACATGAGGCAGGCGAAGGCCCAACGAAAGCGTTATTCAGCATTTAGGAGAAATAATCAAAGAATACCAGTCATTCAAACTAGCAATGAATATATCCTACTATAAAATAAGTTGTAAACGAAGGCAATGAGCAGCCGTTCGCCCATCAGGAACCTCTGAGGAACAAACGTTTTGCCGCTTTTAAAAACTAGCACTGAGTGGCCTTGACAGGCCGTTTATATTTGAATATATTCTCTTTAATGGCATTTAGGTGAAAGTGGGTCTAGCACGAGTACCAAAGAAGATGATTCTTTATTCTATGTTAAGAAAGCTCTCGTGACTACCCTAAACAAGCTTTATAGCTTGTCAGAGCTAACCTTCACAAAAAGGAACGGGTGCAGAGTATGGACATTTTGGCGTGATATTTAATAAATACAGGAGAATATCACAATGTCAGTTCTTTGTCCGGGTGTGCCAAGAAACTGCCACGGCCCTACTCCGATCTCTTTTAATGCTGAAAACAACGCATTTAAATACCATTTCTTTCTTTCCTTCTCTTCTTCTTTCTTTCTCCTTCTTTCTTTCTTTCTTTCTTTCTTTCTTTCTTTCTTTTTCTTTCTTTCTTTCTTTCTTTCTTTCTTTCTTTCTTTCTTCTTTCTTTCTTTCTTTCTTTCTTTCTTTCTTTCTTTCTTTCTTTCTTTCTTTCTTCCTTTCTTCCTTCCTTTCTTCTTTCTTTCTTTCTTTCTTTCCTTCTTTCTTCTTTCTTCTCTTCCTTTCTTTCTTTCTCTTCTTTCTTTCTTTCTTTCTTTCTTTCTTTCTTTCTTTCTTTCTTTCTTTCTTCCGACGATGGAATACTCCATCCTCTCAAAGTTTTTTCCTGCAGCCATTGTAATGCACTGCGTGTTAGCGAAAGAAATCGACTGGTGCGGCGGCCGGCAGAGTAAGTTGAGTACCCGAAAACCGTTTGTCACGGCCTTGTGGATAACAGAATAATTACTTGTAACGAAAAAGAAACGAATGAACAAATACAAGGAAATCGGAGAATACCGGGAATGAATTACTGTTTTACAGCAGCCGCAAAATTGGCTTATGCTTCTGGTAACACCGATGAATGTCTAGCCAGTGATCAAAGGAGGTGACAAATTTTGTGCGGTATTCCTACCCGTGCAGAGTGCTCGACCTAGACAGGTGGCCAGCTGTTCGTGGCAGCAAGGAGAGCAGTAACTGCAGTTGTTTTAATAATAGAAGCCGCAGCAGGAGCGTCTTGCAGCTAACTTTGTAAAAAAAAGCGCAAGTTATTCGAAACACAACTTCTTTTTTAACGTGTCTGGCTACACCTCGATTTTTTCTTCTCTGCCACTGTGTCCATCAGAATCCTACACTCCTTCTGCGCGGCCTTCGGTGTATATATACCACATAGTTGCTGTTGGCTGAAAATGATACAAATCCATGCGGAGACATTTATCTGATTAGCGCTTGTTGCGAAGAAACCTTTCGTTAAGCTTACACGTGTCTGCTGACAATGAATCTAGCCTGATAAATCCTGACAAAATTAGCCCTTTCAGGTTCATAAAAGAATGGGCCTCGGAAGTCAGACATTAGGCTGGAAGCTTTGAAATGAGACCGCTGGGAAATAGGAATGCTCCAAGCTACACTTGCTATTTTCGGATAATAATCTGGGACAATAAGCATATGTTACGGCCCCAGCCACACCTTGCCATTAAGGCAGATTTCACGCTTTGCTGCTCAACGCCATTACCCCACACTGGTGAATGAGTACTTGTTGTCGAGTGGCACTTGCTTTGGTAGCTCAGTTCCTGTGGCGTTCTGCCACGGAACACTAGTTTGTAAATGCTGTTCTCCATCCCGGATCTTGCACTTAGATGGTGGCACTTCGAGGTGTCGCCTCGCCGTCGCCTCGCGGGCCTGCTGGACGGCCCAGAGTTGGTCACCGAGACTGGGGCTGCGCAAGGCAGCGGCCCACCGCGGCGGGAGGGTTCCGGAGTTAGCACCGTCAGGGTTTTTGCTACAGTCCTAGAGCAAGTGGGGTAAAGTTGCTATAGCAGTGTGGCAGACCTTGCATATATTCGTCGGGTATGTTCCGGGGTAGAGTCTGTGGTATTGTGCCGGGTTGGGGTACGTGAACGTCTCCAGCTGTCTGAGGGCCACCGCGTGCGCCCTGTCCAGGTTGTCGTTGGGCGGAGGGAAGGTTTGGCGGGCCAGGCAGAGGGCCTTGGTAATTTCGTTGTATGTGGTCAAACGGTCTTTGGTGCTTTCCCATGGACGTGGCCTTCTCCCCCAGATTTTGTTTGCAAAAGTACTGAGGCAGGTCGTATGTGACTTCACTTCACTTCACTTCACTTTATTACCTTAAAGACCCCCGGAATCGGGGGTGTTACATAAGTGGTGGGTTACATGTATAAATCAGATTTAATAAACAAATAAAACACGTAACGTACATAAATTATTCGCTGTTAAATATAGTCGCTAAACAATTCACAAATGTTGATTGACAGGTGATTGCGGCGATGCCGTGTGGAAGGCTGTTCCAGTCCGTGGCTGAGCGTGGAAAGAATGACGATGCAAATGTACTAGTGCGCGTAGGAGACCGGGCAACTTGAAGGGGGTGACCAATGCGTGGGGAAATGCGTGCTGGCGGATTGATGTAGGGCGGATGACGAAGTGAGCTGTAATAAAATTTATGAAACAAGCCCATACAAGTGATACGACGTCTACAAGCTAGAGATGTTAACCCTGCCTCTGCTTTTAATGATGATATACTAACATTATATGAATAGCACGAATATATGAATCTTGTGGCTCGACTTTGTACTGATTCTAGGGAATTTGTTAGATAATTTTGGATAGGGCTGGAATTAGTAGAGGCGTATTCAAATTTAGAACGGACAAGTGATTTATAGGCAAGTAATTTTACGTTTTGTGGCGCAAGGCATAGATGTCGTTTTAAGAATGCGAGGCTTCTGTTAGCGGATTATATGAATTTTGTCACATGCGCGTTCCAGGTGAGATCATTGGACAATGTTATTGTTGGCAAGATGAACTGAGCGGGTTCATTTTACACCTGACCAGTTTCAAAAAACGCCTTCACGGATCAAAGAGTTCTTTTATCGTTTTTTTTGTTTCCTATGACCGTACATCTCGAATGGCGATTTGTGACAGGAAAATATTTTAGAGATACACTTGAAACAGCATGGGGTACAGATTTGGAGCCCGATTTGCAGTTGTTAGATGAAAGCGAATTGAGTTGTAGAAAAGGACGGCTTTAAAAGTAGCATTGGAAGGGGGGCCGTTAGCGAGAAGAAAGTTTTGGTCGCGATTAAAGACCTATCAACCTCACTCACAATAAAGGAAATGGGAACAGTGTTCTTCTATGGTGCGTGTAGAACTTTCTTCTACGCCCCTTCCAACTGCCCTTGCCGGTGTTGACCATTTCTCTTCTGCTTGTTTACAGGCTGCACTTGTATTTTCATTGTTATTGCCATGTCTTGACCGCTTTCTCTCATAGGCTATATTACAGTTGTACTGTTATTTTTAATCCTTGTATTTTTCTTTCTGATTCTGTATTCATGTCTTTCCTAATATTTGCGCTTGTTCTTTTCGATACGAACGTTTTAATAGTTCACCGTGTTGTTTTTGTTAAACATATTGTAGTACGTAAGTCTATTAAGAGAAGACAACCGACCTCACTGTTTACTACGATTCAAAAGCATATTCAGGAGAGCAAGCTGCCGGGCTTGTTGGTGATGCATGTTGTAAACTAGGAAGCGCAAAATATCGCTTGGAAATTTCTAGCCTACCGTCAGACAGGAGTACCTATAAATATGCCTCGATATGAGCTTTCTATTTCGCTTTACGCTTTCACTTACGTTCTTTGGTGTATACGCATTAGATATTGCCAAGACGGCTCGAGTGACAACAGCCGTGTTTTTGTCATGCAAGAATGAAACGTTGGTGCTCAACATTTCTGCAAGCTTCATTAATTTAATTAAACATTTTTGCCTCGTGGTCCCCGAAGTTTATATGCTCACAAAGCTGTTTAGGATGAAAAATTGCGTTTTTCGTTTTAGCGAGAAATAACGAGCACTGTTAGGCAATTAGGTGCATACTAAGTTCCTACATATGGTGTACCAGCGAACATAAGGACGCATACTAAAGAAAACGTGAGCATAAGCATCCAGACACAACACAATTATCGTTATCCTAAGCTCCCTGCAAGACACAGCCTTCTCCCATTAATCTTCTATTAACGCGGTCCTGCACCTGCTGCGTCTACCTTATGGTCGCAACCTTTCTAATCTGAAGAGCCCTCTTGACCTTGACTTTACGAAACCTCCGCTTGCATTTGACGCCTTAGAATCCACTCCGTTACTTTACTAACGACCATGAATTATCTACTCTGTGCATTACACGTCCCGCACATGCCCATTTCCTCTTGATCTCGGAATATCATAACCGCAGGTTTCTTTCAAAGTCAACTCAGCTGTATACTCGTCTCTTAATGTTACCACTCTAATTTTATTGAGCACAGCTCGCTGAGACGTCTCCTATCCTTTATTTCTCCTACTTTCGGCACGAGGCAGCGAGCGTGGCTCGGCTTGAGCCAGTAGGCAGGCCTGTGCACTTTCCTTTATATCTTCCTGGCAGCAGGAGTACAGTACAGTACAGTACAGTACAGTACGTTTTTAATTTCAAGTCATTTCGTCAGCCGCGAAGATTCTGTCCCTAAAGTAGCTACTGGCAAGATACAACTATTATGTAGTTGCCTAATGAGGGATGCTCTTAAGCTGTTATTCAAAACCGGTCAGTACCTGAGAAACACACTTCACCTCACTCTTAACCTCCTAGATGTCTCGCCCACATGATTCGCATCTACACTTGCTAGTTGCCCTTGATTGGAGTGAAAACTCAAGTTTATAATGAATAGTCGCAGATAACAGACAAAAAGAAACGTCCGAAACAAAGCGCTAATCTCAATATGTTCGATTTTCGCTCTTCTGCTTGCATTTACACTAGGTGCGGTAGCTAAATGTACCGAAGACTAAATACAAATTAGCATCCGAGACGGAGGCGTGAAACCAACTGAGTGCTGTTGGGAGTCGTGTGATTTAGTAGGCTACATATTTTTCTCGTTCTCAAATGTAATGGTTAGCAAAGAACAAAAAGCTGCCCTCGGAAATATCGGCTTCGAGAAAATGGTGCGAATTCGGAAGATGCAGGTTGTGTAAAAAACAACACATTCAATGCTTTTCAGCAAGGTGCCAATAAAGATAAACTCCGTCAAAGATTTAGCCGCTGCTGGCACATATACTGCGGCCTCTGCAAACGCAAAACTGCGTCGGTAACAGAACTCCGGAGGTGAGCAAATTTTGTTCTTAGGGCGCTCGTGTTGGGCGGTGGCGCCCAACACCGCCCAACACGCGCCTACATTTGAACTTCGGGGGCTTTATTTTCAAGGCTGCAAAGGTAAATATTTCAGGGTGTTGTTTTCAACGCGATCTGCAACTTCTGAATTCCCCCTTTTTCCTGAAGGCATGCAATGAACTTCGGCAATAAGTCTTTGTTGGTTATAAATTTTGTAAATGGGAACAAAACTGAAAGCAAGACCCCACGACTTCAAACAGCTCTCACTTGGTTTCATTGCCCTTTAGGACATTCCATTTAAAAAACAAAATCTTAGTTACATTTCTCTAGGACGCTTGATACGGTCCCCGTGTTCCTCATTGATGATAATTGCATTTCCGATAGCACCAAAACTGCATTTTTTCCATGGAGCGCCATTCTTGAAAATAATCGATCTTTGCATTTGCCAGGACGATTAAAGGGGTGCTTGTATGAATTCCCCTTCCTGGCTAAAAGTGTGCTGCCTCCAATATCTATTCTGCCCTTTAGTCCTGTGAGCTCGCAACCGCGCTGGCCAACTGAAACTTTGCTCGACAGTTCTGTAAGGACCTTTTGCAATGACCTGCTATATTTCCCGGGCTCGTGATTGGCTCACATTCGTACGACTGCTCTCCCAATCTCACAATAAAGGACTTTCCTATCTGTCTGATGAAATAATGGCAACCACATAACAAAGAAACTGAGTACACGTCACGTTTATCACACGACACAAACTTCGTCTTGAACTTTGGCTCGGCCGACCTATCTTTAGAGGCTCGTGAAATTTCGTCGACTCCTTTTAGAGCACGATTTTTATTTCCGCAGGCGCAGAAAAAGCTGCATTAACATCATGCTTGCCAGATATCCTTTTTATTCGATGTGATATTTTAACGCAATATCTTCAGACGTCCCGCTGTCGAGTAAAGCCGCGTCAGCACTGGTGTCTCGGTCACGATTTTCTCATTGGCCGAAAGGGTCGTGACGTACCTGTAAGCACTTTCGGCCAAAGAAAAAAGTGGTCGAGTGGGAATCGAACTGGTGTCCTTTGGGTCGCGAGCAGGGACAGCTCTTTCTGTGCACTACTAGGGCTTCAAAAAATGTGATGTAAGTGGCTGTTCTGAATTCTTTCCTTCCTCCATGGCGGTGGCAGTGTATTTATGATGGCGGTGTATTAATGTTTTTGCTTCGAAGACATCAATACAGGGAGCGTTGTTTTTTACGTTACCACATATTTAATTACTGCTTTTTAATCCGAAGGAATCAAACAGACTGTGCGCAATATGGCGAATGTGCTACTCCCTGGTGGAAGACACTAATGTGGTAAGTTTCTGACGCTTCGTGTTTACTATTACTTGAAATTCAGTAAAGCCAACTGTTGAACGGCCGAACTGGAACTGGAATAGGTAGGAAAGCTGACCTAGTAGATAAAAGTTCGCTGTGGATAGAATGATGCTAAAACGTCACGAACGACAAAGGAAGGACACACACACATAAGATGGCTAACTGTGTCGCTGACAGCGCTCGTTTGTGTGTCTTCTTTCGCCGTTCATTTAATTTTCGCGTTGCTTCATCCACAGTTAGTATTACTGGTTTTGTGGTAATTATTGGAGTTAAATTACGTTGGTGATGTCCATCATTAACGGCCTTACATCGTGAAAGCTCAACTTTGCCTGGAGTGTGCTAAAGCTCGCAGTGATTGATTTCATTCAGACGAACTTATGAATTTTTATATCTTAACTAGGGGTTTTCTCTTTTCGCTAATGAGAGCAGTAAATAGAGTGGCAATTTGGGGCTAATTGGTTCATTGATTAAGAAGAGGTAAAGCAGGGAAACGAAAAAGGATTCTTTTTGTGTTTCTTTCTCTTGCTCTTGTTCGTTTAGCTGCTTTGCCTCATCTTAGTCCGTAAATAATATTGCTCGAAACAATTTGCTCTCCAGACGTCCTTCAAAATGCTCTTGTAGACACATTTTGTCAGCCGTAATGATATAATTTCTTTATTTTGTGTTTATAGTACCGTGAACGTCTCCGGAAAAATATCCGATATTCTGATCGCTCGAGTACGTGTATGGAAATCGTTGTGTTCAATACTTCAGTTTGGAACTGTGGCGCCCCTCGCGCCGCGCTTGGCTCGCAGGCCATGGGACGCGGCTCCGGACAAAGAAGAGGAAGTTGGGCGAGGCCGCCGCAGCGCGAGTAGGGCAAATAAAAACAAAACAGTTCGAACCTCCACGCTCTCGGAGGTGGTTCTTTTTTTTATTCGAGAAGTGTGACATGAGGCATAAGTTGAAAAAAAAAGAAGGGGGGGAAGGATTGCACAGGATTGAAATTTAAAAGAAGGAGTGAAGACCCGTTGCGCTGAGGTAGTCGCAGAGGTTGCTGATGAAACGGTTGTTCATAGCCCACTTCACGTAGTCACTTTCGCGGTTCCACCGCAGGCCCACCTCCCTGAGGAGCCGATTTATTATAGCAGACGTCGCTGGGCACGTCCACAACAAGTGCCGCACATCACAAATGTCCGGTGCAGCGCCACAGTGAGGGCGCCTGTCAGGTGCTGGCAGATCTTTGGCACGCCACCGATGACGGACAGATGGTGTCAGAGCCGACACTGCCCGAATCCGGCGCACGGATACCTCCTCCTGCCGAGTAAGATTGGTGCGAACACGGAGGAATTAGAGCGCGTGTTCGCTGGCGCAGAACTTCGGCATCGGAAACATGGGACAGGAACGGATCTGGGGGAAGAGGGGAAGGTGGCGGATCGTCTGATGTATGAAGATGTCATAGCATCCGCTTGAATGTTATGTGGATCCTGAGCATGGCCGCGAATCCAGTGTATGCGCACAGGACCTGGATACTTTGAGAGCACATGAATTGATTGTGAAATCTGGAGTGTCCGTCAATCAGCCTTAAGTTGTTTAAGGGCGGCGCGGTAGTGGGTGTAAATATGAACTGTATTGAATGTTTGAACGAGCGGAAGGGAAGCAATGACATTATAAATGGCTTGAAGTTCCAATGCCAGGGGAGTGCACGCATCCGCAGTATACGTCGCGCGAGAGTTGAGATGCGGATGAGATGGACTATACACAGCAATAACTCGCCTCTCTGCAGAATGTGATGCATCCGTGTATAATATGCAGCCTTCAGGCAGATGCGCTGCTGATACCGACGGGGAAACAGTGGGGCGATTGTCAGTAAGCTGGCAATATGACCACGGAGGAAGTGTCTTTAAACGATGAAGTTGGAGAGATTGCTTTCGAGCTCTATTTTCCACCCGTTGATCGATGAATTAAGTTGGGCGAACTCCTGTAGCACAGGTATGGGTGTTAAACGAGGCAGATATGTTATGACGCGCATATCCTCACGATTGATAGCTTCAAGGGAGTCCCACTGTCTGCGGGTGAGACGTTGAAATTGTGCCTGATATACTATCAGTGGCTGAAGGATAGAGCACACAAGCTGGCGGGCCGTATGAGCACGTGCACCACCAGAGCGCATAGCTATGCGGCGAATCAGACCTAGAGTAGCGTGAGCCGATTTACGGCTGGCTGTTAGCCACGGGGTGCCAGTCCCAGATGTATGGAGAAGACCAAGAATACGAACAGTTTCTACCTGAGGAATCGAAGATTTATGTGCCGTAAAATTTAAAGGAGGAGCTTTCCGTAAGCCGGCTTTATTTCCAATGCGAATGAAACATGATTTAGTAGGAGAGAGTGTTAGACCCAGAGGTGGGAGGCGAGATGTCAATACATCCAGCGCGTGCTGAAGATGGATAGACGCATCTGGATGACAGCACCACAAGGTTATATCAACGGCATACACAAGCACGTGGATAGAAGGGATGGTGTCTAAGGCTCGAACAAGAGGAATTAAAGCCACATTAAACATTGTGGGGGCGAGAACGCAGCCCTGCGGCACTCCTCTATTGGAAGTGAAGTTGGCAAAGGGCTTTTCGTGGACACGCACGCTGAAGGTTCGATTTGCTAAAAAGGCGTGAATGGAGAGGAGGAACCGGTGAGGGAGACCAAGAGTTTGAATGGAGGCAAAAATGGCAGAGTGAAGGATGTTATCATATGCCTTTGTTATGTCTGTAGCGATTACGGTTCGTACAAGGTGACTCAGCGGAGAGTGGTCAAGCACGTCAGCAGCCAAAGTAGCAAGGCCGTCCTCCGTTCCAATTTGTGGGCGGAAACTAATTTGGGAATCTGGGTAACAATCATGGGATTCCAGCAACTACGACAGGCGTGCGGCTAGAATGTTTTCATAAAGCTTGCAGATGGTAGGCGTAAGTGAAATTCGACGAAGGGCCGAGAGAGATACTGGAGGCTGACCGGACTTAGGTATTGGAACAATAGAATGCTTCCAGTCTCCCGGCATGACGCCAGAAAGCCACACTTCGTTTAAACTATCTAGTAGGGTTTGCAAAGCCCTCCCTTCCAAGTTACGGAATAAGGAGTTAGGTATGCCGTCGTTCCCGGGAGTAGTAGTAGTTTTTAAACGTTCAATGGAGGCCAGCAGCTTTGCCATGGTGAGGTCCGAATGCAGATGGTAGGCGTAAGGGAAATTCGACGAAGGGCCGAGAGAGATACTGGAGGCTGACCGGACTTAGGTATTGGAACAATAGAATGCTTCCAGTCTCCCGGCATGACGCCAGAAAGCCACACTTCGTTTAAACTATCTAGTAGGGTTTGCAAAGCCCTCCCTTCCAAGTTACGGAATAAGGAGTTAGGTATGCCCTCGTTCCCGGGAGTAGTAGTTTTTAAACGTTCAATGGAGGCCAGCAGCTTTGCCATGGTGAGGTCCGAAGTAATCCCATCGGAGGGCTCTGTAACCGATAAGTCAGGTGGAGACGTAGCGGTGAATTCATGGTTTGGAAAAAAATTGACAGGCCGCTTGTTGTGCAAATGTGTCCTCATCCACATTTAGCGCGAGGCGAATGCTCTTTGTGTAATCTGCAACCTGAGAAGGGCGCTCCATGGCGTGAAACACTCTCCAAAGATGTCGATTTCCCTGCGTAGAGGACAGGCGGGTACACCATGCAGCCCAGCGTTGCCTGCCTAGCCGCTTTGCATAGCGCCGCACCCATGCAGTAGCGCGGTGAAGAGTAGGAAGAGCCGGTGGGTCATTGGGGTGACGAGTAGCGTAAAGATCCGCCTGGCGACGAAGAGCCCACAGATTCAAGAGACGTATATCCGGGTTTGGATCGTCTTCATTAACAATAGTGATAATAGTGGGAGTAGCGAGAACAGCAGAAAAAGTAGACAGTGCTGAAGAGGGGTTGAATGTAGATAAATGATTGTCTGCGCGTACAGAGTCCGATGATGTTATTCGTACAGTGCGGCGTATTTTCCGTAGACGCGTAGGCGTGAGGGAGATAAAAATAGGGCTGTGATCGCTACCCCAAGTATCAGAATCAACAGCCCAACGAGGGTTACCGGGGCCTAACCACCAAGTCAAATCAGGTGAATACGGGCCACCTCGTGGGCGGGTAGATGTATTCGGGTGGTTTAAAAGTTGGAAGGAATGATCCGAAAAGCTCCCTTGGACGCGTGCACCCCTTGAGGTATCCGATGGGTAACGCCACGCAGTGTGTGCGCCGTTGAAGTAACCACAAACTAGAATAGAGATACCCGAGTTGGTAGAACTTAGAAAACGAACCCATCCCACATTGGGAGATGGGGAGCCAGGACGACTATGAAAAGAAACTAGGACAAGGAGTGTGCGTGCAGATTTTACAAGAAGGGCGACAACCTCTTGACGTGTGTTGCACCACCGTGAAAGGTCGAGCGGTGTGTGCGGAACTGAACTGTGAATATAAATTGAAGATTTACCTTAGCTGAGGAGGAGGCGGTGCAACGGCGATCAAGGATATAGGGTGAATGGTATGCGCAGAAACCTGAAAGGCGTGGAAGTGAATTATGCTCTTGCAGTAGGAACGCCCATGCCTTCAGCTTTCCGTCGCGAAGGCGGATTTTCACTTCAGAAGCCTTATTAGCGAATTCTCGGCAGTTCTACTTCACCACTATACATGATGTTGCGGTATCCATGACGAGGCCGAAGAGCTTCCTCGATGAGGGATGTCAAATGCTTCATCGGCGCTAATATCTTGTCCACTGTCGGGGTAGTCACGGCTAACAGGTGGTCGGCACCTGATTGTGGCCCAGTGCTTACTCGAGGTGATTCCTCTGATGATTGCTCTCGAGTTATTAGAATTCTTCGAGAGGATTGAGAACGACGCAGTTCTCGGCGCTGGGTGAGTTTGTCTAGTCGGCGGAGAGCCTCCGCGATTACATTGTCTAAAGCTGTGTCTTCATCTGTGGTATCCACATGTGATGGATGCACTGGACGTTTTGGCGTACCATTTGATCCGGTAAAATGAGCCGCTTGTGCATATGTGCGCTGGTGAGGAGACGTATGGTGAGCAGCGGGCTCAGATAAAGGAAGTTCAGGGAAGTCGTTGTCGTCACATGCGAGAGCTGCGAAGCGATTACTTGTAGGAACATCCATTTTTGCAGGCGACTAGTGAAACTTATTCGCTTGCTTCTTCTTTGGACAAGCGGGGGAGCGAATTTCATGGTCCGGCGATTTGCACAGGGCACAAGGAAATGTTGGTTCATTCATGTCGGCCACAGCTGCTGGGTTAGGGCACGTATTTTGCATATATCCGTCTTTGCGGCAGTGATAACAAAACATACGACGAGGTCGGAAGGGCTGTGGTTTGACGATCGTACCGTATTAGGTAAGATACTTCGGGATAGTCAACGGGCCTTGCAGGATGAGCAGGTATGAGCCCCGGCGCCCCATAGGCGGTGCTTGCAGAACTACGTGAGTTGAGCAGCGAATGTTTGCGCGCACCTCCTCGGGAGGGCTCATGCGGTCGACATGGCAAACCATGCAGGGGAGCGTGTCAGGACCAGATGCAAAATATATTTGCACCGGGACATGTTTGCTGTCTTCCAGGGGGATCCGCGTAACTGCGCATATTTTCTGGACGTCCATCAAGGATGGCAAGTTTACCGTGATGGTGTTCGATGGGCGATGGACGACAAACCCGCTGTAGTTCGAAGAGCCAAGGGCGTGGTCAATTGTGGCTTGAACATTCCGGGCAGGGATGGCAGTCATATCAAAGCGCAATGTAAGCTTGATGGTAACGCAGAACAAGTTCGCAGCAGACGGAAGACAGCCTTGACTCATGGGAGGCATCTCTGTGGAGGCGGCAGGGGTTCAGACGCAGGTGACGGCCTTTGGTGAGAATACTGAACCGGCGCGACGGGCGCAGTTTCTTGAGGGAGTGTCACGGGCACGGAGGCGGTGGAGCAGTCCATGTCACAGGACAAAGTCGTAGCATCGGAAGACGGCGCAGGCTGGAGGCCCGGAGGCGCTGACGATTGTGTGGACGTGGAGGTTTCGTCAGGTGGCAACACAGCGGGCATCCGCGTAGCGGTCGTCGACAACGCCGAATCGATGCAGACGCGTAGCACGGCCTCGCTCGGCAGCGCCGAGCTAAGCCTAGCTTGCCCCTGAGGGTTGCGGTTGGGTTTTCTCACTTGAGAATGCGCCCACCTTGACGGGAATTTCTCCGCAGGGGCATCGCCAGCATTCGGTCTCACGGAGGGCACTGTCTGACCCACACCACACGTGAGAAGACCGCGAAAAGCGAAAACACAGAGCTCGAAGCACACTCGTATCCACCCACTAGGTCTTCGTCTTCTTCATCGAGCTGGTTCTTCCTCGCCTTAGCTCCGAGAGATTTGGCGACGCGGCTTCAAACACGAAACCCCATATTCCTCCAAGCACATCCGCTGGGCGAATCCTGTAGCTTCGCTCTACAGGGGGGGGGGGGGGGGGGGGGCATTAGCGCTCCTCGCGCCGCGCTCGGCTCGCAGGCCATGACACGCGGCGCCGGACAAGAAAGAGGAAGTTGGCCTAGGCCGCCGCAGCGCGAACAGCGCAAATAAACAGTTCGAACCTCAACGCTGTCGGAGCTGGTTCTTCCTCGCCTTAGCTCCTACAGATTTGGCGACCGGGCTTCGAACACGCAACCCCATCATCCTACATGGATTCCCCTGACTCTTCCACCCTTCCTACCGGCGGCGACACTCCCCCGAACGCTCAGCCTCTCGGTGCTTCGATGGCCGCGTTCCAGCCAGTCAGCCTGCCTCCATTTTGGCCAAATAGCCTCCGTGCCTGGCTTCTGCAGGTTGAGGCGCATTTCCAGCGGAGACGTATCACCAGCCAGGAGACCAACTTCCTCCACCTCGTTTCCACCCTGCCTCCTGACGTCGCTGAGCTAGGAGTTAGTGGACGTCATCAGCTCGCCGTACTCGGCTCGACCATTCGACACGTTGAAGGCGGCTATCATCGACCGAAGTCAGCGTCCGAGCGCAAAAAACTCCACCAGCTCCTCAGCGCTACAGAGCTTGTTGACCTCCGCCCTTCGCAGCTCCTCCGTCGCATGCGCCAGCTTCTGGGAGACTCCGCTGCTCAGCACGACCCACTTCTGCGCGAGTTGTTCCTTCAACGTCTTCCCCGACACATGGTCCCCATCCTCGCAGTTGCTGGTGATGTTTCATTAGACAAGCTCGCTGAACTCGCTGGACGTGTTGCGGACTACTCACGGCTCCCCAACGTCAGCTCTGTGACCAATCTGCCTTCAACTACTGCCGCAGACTCCCAGCTTTCCAGCATCGAATGTCGACTTTATGCTCTTGACAAGCGGCTAGATGACCTCGCGCATTTGCCGCGGCGTTCACCGCTGAGCTTCAGGCCACTCCGCCGCTCCCAGGAATCCCAACAATCCGACGCGCGGCCAGCCACCTCGCCCTCGGGTGTCTGCTGGTACCACCGTATTTTCGGCAGCTCTGCCCGCAAGTGCACACACCCGTGCTCCTGGTCGGGAAACGGTGTCCAGTGACGGCGGCAAGTGGTGCTGGTGGACGGACATGCCGCCTCTTTTACATCTCGGACAAGATTACTGGCACTCGTTTCCTGTCCGACACGGCAGCACAAGTCAGTGTCATAGCGGCTTCTTGGGCAGATCACCGTCGCAGCGAACAGACTTCCTCGCTCCAAGCGATCAACAACTCCCCCATTCGCACATACAACCAACGGTCCCTGACGCATAACCTCGGATTGTGCTGAACTTTTCGCTGGATCTTCATTATCGCTGACGTCTCGCAAGTTGTTGTCGGCATGGACTTCCTCAGTTTCTTCAACCTAGCCGTCGACATGCAAGCTCATCGCCTCATAGTCCTCAGCACGCACCTCTTCGACAACGGCGCGCTCTGCACCACTGCCGGCGACGGGGCTTCGCGCTCTCGTCCTAGTTTCGCCGTATGCGAAAATTCTGGCTGATTTTCTCAACCTCACAAAGCCGCATAGCAGAGAGTCACCGGTGAAGCACTTGATCACTCACCACATCGTGACTTCGGTACCTCCGGTGTTTGCTCGCCCTCGCCGTTTGTGGGGAGATTCGCTATCGCTCGCCGTGAGTTCAAACACATGCTGGAACTCGGCATAGTACGCCCTCCCTCCAGCAACTGGGCATCGCCTCTTCACATGGTGCCAAAGAAAGATCCGGGCGACTGGAGACCATGTGGAGATAACCGCACCCTCAACGCTCACACTTTACCAGACCGCTATCTACTTCCACACATACAGGACTTCACGTCAAATCTGGCTGGTTGCACGATCATCGCTAAAATTAACTTAGTGAAAGCTTATCATCAAGTTTCTGTGGAGCCCGCTGATATTCTGAAGACGGCCATTACCCCACCGTTCGGCCTCTTTTACTACGTGCGGATCCCTTTTGGCTTGCGTAGCGCCGCACAGACTTTTCAACGAGCTATCAACGAGGTTACGCGAGGCCTCGACTTCGTGTTCGCTCACATCGATGGTCTTCTCGTAGCAAGTTCATCCGGTTCTGAGCTTGAACCTCATTTGCGCGCCCTCCTCCATCGACTGGATGAATATGGGCTCGTCATCAACCCGAACTAGTACCTGTTTAGCGTAGCTACAATAGAGTTCCTCGCCCACCTTGTCACTCCACAGGGCATTCGGCCTCTTGACAGTAAAGTCAAAGCCATTCAAGATTTTCCCGCTCCCACGTCATTCAAAAAGCTCAGAGAATTCTTGGGCGTCCTGAACTTTCATCGCCGTTTTCTTCTGAATTGCGTCTCTTTCCTGAAGCCTCTGACCGACCTTTTGTCTACGAAAAAAGATTCTGCTGTGCCACTTGAGCGGACTGAAGACGCTGGCGCTGTATTTGCTGCTGCCAAGACGGCACTTGCAGACGCCACTTTGCTCATGCATCCAGTTCCTTATGCTCCACTGCGCTTTGTCACCGACGCCTCAAGCATTGGCGTCGGCGCAGTTCCAAGCAGCACGTGTCTAGTTCGCAGCCCCTCGGTTTTTTTCCCCAAAAGCTGAAGCCACCTGAGACCAAATACAGCGCCTTCGGCCGAGAATTGCTCGCTGTGTACCTCGCCATCAATCACTTGCGCCACTTCCTGGAGGGCCAGGACTTTTACGTCATCACGGACCATAAGCTCTTTACGTTTGCCTTCCAAAGGAACCACAGCACCTACACTGGACGCGAAATCCGCCAACTCTGTTTTATTCCGAGTTTACAGTGGATCTCCGTTGCGTCCATGGCCCGGAGAATGCTACTGCAGATGCGCTTTCGCGTCTAGTGCCATGGCGTCCGAATCACCAGTGGACATGGAGGAGCTAGCGGCTGCACAGCGCAATTATCCAGAGCTGCAAGATCTTCACTCCTCATCCACATCCCTGTCCTTCGTCGAATGCCCGCTGCCGTTTCCTCTCAGTTCATCACGTGCGAGACATCCACAGGCGTCTCGCGCCCCTACGTGCCTTTGGCTTTCAGTCGCACCATTTTAGAAAAACCGCACCACCTGGGCCACCCTGGTATTCGTGCTACGCAGAAGTTGATCACATTTCGTTTCGTTTGGCCAAGCATCAATGCCGACGTCCGCCACTGGGCACGAACCTGCCTTCACTGCCAGCGCGTCAAAGGTCACCGGCATACCGTCACGCCTTCCTCTCCTTTTCGGCCGCCTGACGCACTGTTTTCCCACGTTTACATAGACATTGTTGGACCATTCCCGTTATCACGTGGGGCCTGTTATCTTCCCACCTGTGTGGACCGGTTCACCCGCTGGCCCGAGGCGTTGCCCATTGCTCACACTACAGCTGAGACCGTTGCTTCGGCCTTCATGGCGGGCTAGGTCTCTCGTTTCGTCTGCCCGTCTGTCGTCACCGCCGACCGCGGCCGCCGGTTTCAATCGGCCCTGTTTACTGCTCTTGCCCATATTCTCGGCGTTCGCCACATCCATACGATCCCCTACCATACTTCGGCCAATGGCATGGTGGATCGTCTGCATCGACAACTGAAGGCTGCCCTTACCACTTATCAGCCAAGGGAACGCTGGTCCGACCACCTTCCCTTCGTCGTCTTGGGCATTCGCTCGGCACTGATGGCTGACCTCGGCAGCTCTTCTGCTAAGCTAGTCTACGGCGTTCCTTTGGGTCTCCCTGCGGAATTCTTTCCTTCCTCCCCTCCGTTAATCCACGACGCTTCCACCTACATCCGAGACCAACGCAACACATTTCCACACATGACCCCTGCCATCCCTGCCGCTCGTCACCCTCAGTCCGTGTTCGTCAGCCAAGACCTGGCCTCCCCTTCATCCGCCGTGACCACACCCGTCCACCGCTCACGCCGGCCTACGATGGACCGTTCCGCGTCCTCCATCGTGCGCAAAAGACCTTCGCGTTTGACGTCAACGGCCAAGAAGACGTTGCGGCTGCTGGCCGCCTCAAACCAGCCTACATTGACACTCCTCTGCCCGACGGCCCTACACTCGCTCTCGCTTCGACTGCGCCACCCTTTTGCGCAGCTTCCTCCAAGCACATCCGCTGGGCGAATTCTGTGGCTTCGCTCTAAGGGGGAGCCCTGTAGCGCCCATCGCGCCGCGCTCGGCTCGCAGGCCATGGCACGCGGCGCCGGACAAGAAAGAGGAAGTTGGGCTAGGCCGCCGCACCGCGAGCAGTGCAAATATACAGTTCTAACCTGAACGCTGTCGCAGCCGGTTCTTCCTCGCCTTAGCTCCGACAGAACCATTGGGGCTCTTTGTACGAAAATTTTAGCATGTCTGAAAAAACAGACAGACTTGGTGCTTTGCGTGGCAAACCAGAGTAAATGTCTTTCTTGAGGCCGCAACGGGCTATTTAGGATACAGAAATTATTTAGTGAAGAGAGAAGTTGTGTACCTCTTACAAGGGTTGATTGGTACTGGAAAGACGATACGACCCCTGGAGAGATAAATACCTTAGTAGAACCGTAAATTGGAGATGTTGGTGAATGTTTAGCCTTATAGCAACGCGAAAAACGATGACTAAGCAAGAAACACGCGCACACTTGACGAAATCACCCAGTTTTCGGTTCTATTGAAGTTAATTTCTAGTTCGTTGGGCTATTTCAGCGCTTCGTGTGCGTGCGTGCTTTTTTGCTTAGCACTCGTTTCTCTAATTCTTCGAAATGGTAAAGGTAAATGCGACCCCGTAAATATTGCAGTACAGTTACCAATCAAGCGGGGCGGTATCGTTAGGCGCAACCACGAGCGTTAAAAATCTCTCTTAAAGTTTTGTTTTACAGCGCAGCAACGAATATACTGCCGCGGCAGCCGAGTGCAGCTACAAGTTTGGTAAGGTGGCTGAATTCTTATTCCCGGTGAGTGAACCACACGGATTTTAATGTTGGCTAAACCGCACATTTTTTTAAAAGAGTTGCTGGCTAACGATGGTTAATCTCCAGAATGCTGAAGGAATTAAGCTTAGCCGCAAATACTAAACATGTATGCCTCCAGGTGCTTGTTGATCAGCACCCAACAACATAATCCAAAAACGCGGATGTTTGAAGAGAAAAACTACGAAGCCTTTAGGTAGTGTTAAAGTAACGGCGTATGCACAAATTGCTGCGTGTACAATGAATTGTCTTCAATTAAACAGCAAAACATCGTGTATAGAGGAACAGCTGCTAAATGAAACTAAGAAATGTCAAGAACTCAGAGTTTTGTGCAGCGGGAATCAGTTTTAACATTTACCTGATCTGCTGACTATTCAGAGGCGACAGTCATAGATTTCATCCCCGGCGCTTGTATGATTGTGCGCCTTTTCAGAAGTGGAAGCAGGAATACAACTTCGATGAAGCTACTTTCTACGATGCACTGAAGGTTAGTGCGCTAAGCCTCATTAAGCGGAAGCTGTTTGCAATCGCCTAATTCTGTTTTATTGTTTTTTTTTTAATTTCAGAGATGCGCAATCCCGCACCTTCCCAAGGGTGTCATGTACGGGCTGAAGAGCGTTGATTATTTTCGGTACTTCGCTTCTGGTTGAAAAGTGTTCTTGCATTCAATGAGAAATGCACTTAAAACAAGGCAGGCTGAAGATCACTCAGGTGCTGAAGATTGGATGAAAATAAAAAAGAGGCCGAAAGGCTGCGTTTTATCTTGGTCTACACATTGTGACTGAGGCGTCAGTAACGCAGAACGCCTTGGGCCTAACGTGTTCCGCCTGCCAGGAGATCAGAGAAAGGAAAATATGTTACTGCAGAACAGCACCGAATGATAGACGACCGCGATAACAGTGAGTCAGATTCAGCATCTGGAAATCCTAATGAAATATTGTTGAACCTCAGCGTATGGAAGCGGTTTATAATGCTAAGATGGCAAACGTTGAACAGATTCGAGTTCACTCGGAGAACTCGACCAGGGCCTGGAAACTTCCAGATATACCGTTATGCAGCCAATCCAGACGTCAGCGCAAATTCATTCCGTAGCGACCGGAGGACAACTAAGTGCAGCGTCGTATCATTGTAATGACAGCAGTATCCATCAGAAAAGAACAACATCTTCGAGGAGGATTCGAACCGCCGCCAGTGGAATTAAAGCTCTTTCGTTTTCCGGTGCCTCAGACAATTCGGCCACTGCCACAGTCTGTCGCTCTGTGTGCATGGACAGAGTTACTCACTTTTTAGGCATCAGGTCTCCTTCAGTGACCGGGTGTGCTGAAGCAAGTGTAACGAAACTAACTGGAATTTTCTGCCCCTGACTCGGCATCGTCCGCTGAAGAATGCGCGAGTTACTTGATTGATTGATTACTTGCAGGAGCTACGTTTTCATCAGTGGTCCTCACGCGAGATCACGTGCACCAGTGTTGCCAACTCGCCACGCTTAGCCTTTTGCCACCCAGCAGGCTTCGAGAAGGTTCCTGGGACCAAAGTGCATTTCACGGCACGCATGATGGCGTCTTGTGTGAGAAAAACAAGTACTGACGCGCACCTATATGTATAGAACGCTCGAACAGCGGGCTGCGTTGTTTGGCAACATTTGCTGCTGTCTACTGGACTTGTTCAAGCAGGACCAGTGACCGGCAGTTGCTGCCCCACCGTTTTCCCGCCATGATTCTGAAAACTTGCGATGCTGCACTGATCCTTTCGCGAAGTTTTTTGATCAGGGGTGGCCATGAGAGATTACTGTTTATGACAACACCCAGGAATCGCTGTGATCGTACATAAGATAGTGACCGTCCACCTAGAAGGAGCGAAAATCGAGCCATCGTTTTTCTGCTAAAAGCCATGGCAACACTTTTTTCTGGCGAGAGACGAAGACCTCGGGGGCCCTGGTACATCGAGATGTGCCGTAACGCTCTCTGTGGACGTTGCTGGGTAATATAGCGTGAACGTGACGCGCTCCAGATGCAGATGTCGCCTGGAACCTTGCGCTACTGCCTACCGGTTCTTCAAAGATTATCTCCAACAAGGAAGAAGATCCCCGAGGCCACGCGGAACAACTGCTTGCGGATATGCCTTGGCCTCCCAAAGGGTTCCTCTGCATCAGGAACAGTGGCGGAAGCAGGCTGTTTCCCACTAGATGTGACTGCCGCCCAGGCAACTATGCGCACCCACCTCCGTCATGTCATCCAAGGGAAGAAACACTTCCTGCACAGTGTCCGCCTAACTCACTGACACTCTGGCTTTGGCCAAGTTGTGCAGCTCCTGCCCCTCCCCACTATTATTCAGCCACAGAAACTAAACCTTTTTCTCCCCCCCCCCCTTGAACACTCACCTCTAGAGGTGAAGAAGTTTATTCCAGGTGTAGATGCAACGAGCCGCAGACCACAGGCAGCGCTACTGAAAGCTATTCTAGCCTACTTAGCCGAGGAATATGCGCGGCACACTCACGTCTTTAGAGATGGTTCAACTACTGAAGAAACCTCTTCCTGTGGCCTTTATGTGCCCTCGAACAGCTATGTTTTTCCATACCGGCTACAGTGGAAGACTTCCTCTACGACAGCTGAGCTTCACGGCATTAAAGAAACTGTTTCCTATATCCTGCGCCGAACCACCACCCGTTGGGTTATCTTCACCGATTCAAAAGTATCCCTGCAGATACTGTCCAACCTGCTCAAGAACACCAATAATAATCCCATTTCTCTTCACATCGGGTATCTACATCATTTGCCTATTGTTTCAGGCCATTGCATAACATTTCAGTGGATACCAGCACACTGTGGCATTCTGGCCAATGAAAAAGCAGGTGAAGCTGCCGGTAAAGGCCACCAACATCGGCGATACATTCGGACCTTCATAAAATCTGATGCTTCCCAAATGGCTAAAAGATTTGCTTCAGAAGAAATGTATCGGCTGTGGAGCTTGCTGACACATCACCACCAATTTCTATACTCAGTCGACCCACATCTGAGATCGACTCCCGCCCAGAATTCCTCGCCACCTGGAAACACTATATCACTGTCTTCGCCTGAACGCTGCGTTTACAAACGCCTTGCGATACCGTTTCAGTCAAACGAACAATCTGATTTGTGACAACTGCGGCTCGATCGAATCTGTGGAACATATCCTGCTTGATTGCCCTGCGTATGCTGACGAGCGTGCGTACTGTGAGCAGTGCATGGGAAAGCTCTTCCCAGCGCTTCTAACAATGGACAGTGTTTTAGGTCTCTTAGCCTGCCCTAGGCAATAGTGACATGCAACGAACTTTTTTTTGCGTACCTGAAAGAAATTGGACATCTCGAAAAGCTCTAATTTAATATAGTATGTTGCTCTGATGCATTTTTCTTGAAGAACCTTGCTAGGCCACTTATCAGACTTTGCACCTCACCATTTCATTTGTTACATCATTTCTGCCGATGCCCCTTAGTAGGCACTTAATGGCCCTATTTTATGTTCTCCCCCTTTTTTATTTCTCTAATGTCACCCTTCCCGCACTCCTCTACTTCCGTCTTTACTTCCCAAATTCCCTTCCCCACGCAGAGTATCATGCCAGCGATTTTTAAACGCCGGCTAAATTCTCTGTTTTTTCATTAAAGGGCTTTTCTCTCTCTCTCCTGCGGGGATTGTTGCTCTGCTTTGAGACATGAGAAATAAGCCCAGACAGAAAGCTGCACGTACGATAAGTTTGTTGGCTTAAAGCCTCAGGAGCGAAGGAACAAGACCGCTGCCGCGAACCGACACAAGAACAGAACTGCGAGCTTTGGCTGCACGAGCGACAGCCCGTCTTTATTTTTTCGCTGGGTGGCGCGCGCTATCCGGGTTCCCGGCGCCACCCAAGAGAGGGCGCTACAGGACCCCCCGCCTAGACTGAAAGTCGAAACGGACGGAGGGCCGGCGATGGCTCTGGAGCACTAGGTCAGGCGGCGAAGCGAGAATCTCCAGTGCGCTCTCCACGTAAGCCGCCTTAAGGCGGTCTCTTCAAGGCCGTTCTGTAGGAAGGTGGCGGTTTTCGGGGTGCGGTAGAGAACGCGGAAAGCTCCGTCGTAGGCCAGTGTTAGTGGTGCTCGGACAGCGTCGCGGCGAACAAAAACTTGGATCGAAGCGGCCAGGTAAGGGTGCACGAAAATGGTATGGTGGCGGGACGGACGCGGTGGAGTAGGCCGGAGGTCCTTAACGCAGTCCAGCAGGCGTTGAGGGAATTCTTGGGGCTGGCAGGGAGCTGCTGTGATGTAAAGAAGTCTCCTGGAAGACGCAGAGCACTGCCATACACAAGCTCTGCAGCTGAGAACTGTAAGTGTTCCCGGATGACGGCCCTTAAACCAAGGAGCACAAGGGGCAAGGAGTCGACCCAGGTGGCGCAACTGAGGAGGGCAGCTAGGGCGGCCTTCGATTGGCGGTAAAGGCGTTCCACCATGCCGTTGTTACACACACGGGTGATATGCAGTGGTACGCCAATGCTTGGCGCCGAGAATATGATTAAGGGAAGCAAACAGGGAGGACTCAAACTGGCGTCCACGGCCGGTTGCCATGGTGCCAGGACAACCAAATCGAGATACCCACGCAAAAATGAAGGCGTGGGAAACAGTCGCTGCGGTGATGTCAGAAATGGGGGCTGCCTCTGGCCAGCGAGTGAAGCGGTCGACCATGGTCAGGATATAACGGTAGCCTCGAGACACGGGTAGAGGGCCCACGATGTCGAGATGTACATGGTCGAAACGACGGCCAGGTGGTAGGAAGGCTTGGGAAGGCTTCTTGGTATGAGGCAGACCTTGGTCGCCTGGCAGGGCAGACGCAGGCGCGTCCAAGCGCGCAGCACATCATCGTTGATTACAGGCCAAACATAGCGCTGGGTGAGAAGGCTTTGAGTAGCCCGAACGCCTGGGTGGCATATGTAATGTAGAGAATGGAAGATGAGGCGGCGTAGTGAAGCTAGAACAAAAGGGCGGGGAACATCTTTTGACACATCGCACCACAAGGGCTCAGGCGAGCAGGGATGGGCACAAGCCGTAGTCGGAGAGAACGGGGGTTCTCTCCTGGTCATTCTGCAGGGCGGAAGAGAAAGCGGCCCAGTCGACGGTGGGAGATGGAGAGTCTACCGCGGCTATACGAGAGAGGGCATCAGCGGCGGTGTTGGCGGCACTTTCACTTGGCGCATGTCGGTGGTAAACTCCGAGATATAAGCGAGCTGATGGAGTTTACGTGACGCGTACTTCGATGAGTTGATGCGGAACACTTACGAGTGGCTTATGATCGGTGAGCACGTGAAATTGACATCCTTCTACAAAATGCCGTAAGTGTTGTATCGCGGAGTAGATGGCTAGTAGCTCTCGGCCGAAGACGCTGTAACGGGTCTCAGCAGGAAGTAGCTTCCGAGAGTAAAAAGACAATGGTCTCCAGTCGGAGTTAATGTACTTCTGTAAGACGGCTCCGACGGCCACGCTGGAGGCATCCACCATCAATCTCGTAGGGGCGTTGCGGCGCGGATGGACAAGAAGCACGGTGTTCGCGACTGCTTGCTTTGTGACAGTAAAGGCGGCCCGGGCTTCTGATGACCAAGAAATGGCGGAGGACGGGCCAGCGGTTGAACGGAGGACGTCGGTGAGCGGGAGAAGCAGTTCTGCAGAGTGCGGGATAAAGCGTCAGGAAAAATTCACCAGCCCCAGGAATTTTCGCATGTGGCGCAGTGGGGTAGGCTGGGGATGATTCTCGATGGTCTGGACGTGGGACGCGAGAGGGCGGATACCCTCTGAGGATATGTGAGCAAAAACACACTTGGAGGCGTTCACAACCAGGCCGTACGGCTGTAGACGCTGAAACAAAGCATGTAGGTGTTGCTCATGATCTTCAGGCGTAGGGCTGGCGATGAGGACATCATCAAGTTACGCGAATAGAGTCGGTAGGCCTCACGTGACCTCAGTTATGAACTGCTGGAAGGTTTGAGCCAAATTGCGTAGTTCAAAAGGCACCGGATCCGCATGTACGCAAACAAACCAAAGGGTGTCGTGATGGCGGTCTTAGGCATGTCGCCGGGTTCGATGGAAATTTGGTGATACGCCTTAACAAGGTCAACTTTGCTAAAAATGGTGCAGCCGGCGAGGCGCGACGTAAAGTCCCGGATGTGGGGCAGCAGGTAGCTGTCGTGGACAGTCTTGGCATTGTCGCCACATAGTCGCCACATAGTCGCCACATAGTCGTTGGATAGTCGCCACAAGGACGCCAGTCACTGGGATCACACTTGGGCACTAGACGTAGCAGAGAGGCCCACACGCTGGATGACGGGCGTATAATGCCGAGTTGCAGCAGGTGGTCGAACTCACGTTTGGCGATAGCTGGATGGTCTCCAAACAAGCGGCGCGGTCGAGCAGCTGCGGGTGGACCCCGGGTGACGATATGGTGTGTCACCGTATGTTTAGGCGCCTGATGAGGTTGCATGGCTTGATGAGCTCCGGGAAATCCGCCAACACTTTTTCGACCTTAGAGGAAGGTATCAGCGTGCGGATGCCCATGGGAGCAAGGTCGGACAAGACTTCCGAGATGGAGAGATGAGTCAGACCGTCGGTAAGGCGACGATGATGCCTCACGCCGACGTCCAATTCGAAGTATGAGAGGAAGTTCGAGCCGATTATCGCGTGATTCACGTCTCCGATGACGAAGACCCATCGAAAAGTGCGGCGAAGCCCGAAGTCGAGGGTGAGAGATCGTAGTCCGTACGTGGCTATAGACGAGGTGTTGGCAGCAAGGAGCGACTTCCCTGATGACTTGTGACGATCAGCCTTAGTCGGTGGAACCATGCTTCTTTCAGCGCCCGTGTCTATAAGGAACCGGGTGCCGGAGAACATGTCATTTACCATAAACAGGCGGCTTGGACGACTGGCGGGACAACACGCCGCCGTTAGTGATCCCGGCGGGCGTTTCCCGGCCACGAACAGGGCGGTGCACACTTCGTGGCCGGGTGCCGAAAACGCCGGTGGTACCAGCAGAGAGACGGAAGGCGTGAACTCCGAGCTTGACGTGTGCGCTAAAGAGCGCGATGATCGAGACGAGGCGGCCGGATCTCCTGTGGTTGGCTGCGGAATGCAGCGACTGAAGCGGCAAGCTCATCGAGACGGGCCTCAAGGCGCGAAATCGCCGGGTCTATAGGCGGCAAAACAGCTGTGAAGGACAGGGAGGTCGCCTCATTAACGTTATCGGCGAGCTCAACCAGACGGTCGAGGGTGACGTCACCGGCCGCCGCAAGGACGAGGCGGATGGGCCGGGGAAGGCGTTGGAGGAAAAGCTCTCGAAGCAACGCTGAGTGGTTGGGGATATCGCGCTTCCAGAAGCTGTCGCATCCGGCGCAGAAGCTGGGAAGGGCGTCGGTCGCCAAGGTCTTCCTCGGCGAGGAGCTGCTGGAGGCGGGTGCGTTCCGACGGCATAAATCTCTCCAGCACCTTGGTTTTCAGACGCTGGTATGGTGTAGCGGCCATGGGGGCGGAGCAGCAGCAGAGAGGGAGAGCAGCAGCAGCAGCAGCATACATTAGAAAAGGCAAACAAAGGAGAGAAAACTAGGCAAAGCAAAAGAGTAACAAATTAATATAGTCAATTAAAGACATTGTGAAAAAGAAGCATACAGAAATACATGCTACAGTAATAAGACGTGTCCAATAAAGTGTTTGATCGTTTTGAATTGCATCGTAGCTGATACAAGGTACAGGAAAGTTCTATTGTTCTTTGAAATGGTCGATGAGTAGCTGTCTAAACATGGTAGGATTAGTCTCAACGACAATGTTTTTGGGCAGGTTATTTCAGAATTCGATCGCAGAAGGATGATTTGTTGAATGCATTGGTGGAGCCGTGCAAGCCCTGTATGCTAAAGGAATTATATAAACGGTGAGATGATTGTACCGGAATGCGCAGGAGGTCTTCCCGAAGCGCTGGAAAGTTAAAGTACTGTTCGTGGAAGAGGCAGAGAATATAAATTTTTCAGCGAAGCGCTAATAATTTAAGACAGAGAGATGACTTCATGACAGTTACACTGAGCCGAGGTTTCTATTGCGAGGTGATGAAACGTGCTGCCCGGTTCTGGATTGCCTCGAATGAGTCAACCAGGTAGGCCTGGTGAGGGTTCCATATTGCTGAGGCGTATTCTAGTTTGCTGCGGATATATGTTTCATATGCTAGTTGTCTGATGGCTGGGGGAGACATGGCAAGTGATCGCCTGATGAAACCAAGTGACTTGGAAGCACTAGAGCATAATTTCGTTATGTGATCTGCCCATGTAAGACTGCTCGTTATCTCAATGCCGAGGTAGCCGTAGTAATTAGTTTGAGACAAGGCTATGGAGTTCAGGATGTATGGAAAAAAGATTGGAGCGTTTGCGTGAAATTTGCATGACATTGAGCGGCATTAGCCAGTCGGAGCACCACTTCTGGATTCTGCTGAAATCTTTGTTTAATGTTGTCTGGTCACTGCTGTTGCTGATGCGGCGGTAGATGACGCAATCGTCCGCGTAAAGACGGACGGTTGATGGAATACCAGAAGGTAGGTTGTTGATAAATATTAAAACAGTAACCGAGCAAGCACCGATCCCTGGAGGACCCCGGAGATTACTATAGTAGTTTCGGACGTATGACCGGCGATGACTGTGAGCTGGTGGCGTTTAGTTAAAAAAGCAGTGGATCCAGGATAAATTAAGGGGGCCGAGTGACAGACGGGGGAGCTTGGACATCAGACGTTGGCGGGGGACACGATCGAATCTTTGGCAAAATTTAAGTAGAAGATATCGGTTTGAAATGAGGAGTCTAAATTTAAGTGAAGGTCAGTAGTGAGCTCGAAGACTTGTGTTTCGCACGAAAGGCCTGCCCTGAAGCCATGCTGATTGGGAAAGAAAAAAGAATTCTGATCGACGTGAGATGCAATATGTGGGTATAATATATGCTCGTAGAGTTTACACAAGATACATGTCAATGAAATCGGTCGGTATCTCGAGGAGTCGGTGCGATCTTCAGCTTCGCCTGGCCAGCCTGGCCAGGCGAAGCTGAAGGAAACAAAAATCCTAAGCAAGGGCAAAGATACCACAGCGTGTGAACTTATATAGGCCGTCCACATCAACAAAAGCGGAAGCGATTGTGTAAGTACTCCCTCACCTACAATTTACATTAAAGAAACTGTATTTTTAGATACGTGCTGAGACACGTTTTTTGTAGCGATAGCTACATTGCGGTAGCATTTCAAGCCTTCAGCGTGGCGGCGCTGCCCCCCTGTGGCTGTGCCGCCATGCTGTCACGTGGTTGGTCACGTGGTGCGCAGCAGCTGCCGGCGGCGCGGCGCCGTGGCTAATCACGTGGTTCGTCACGTGGTTGGTCACCTGACCAAGTTCTACTCGGCCAGCTGTAAATATCACGTCACTCCAGGTTTAACCAGAGCTTAACCACCGTCAATTTTTCTATAGCAATTGTCACCTTTTCGTTTCTACTCGTGCGCATGTGTGGGCCCTCCTCCCTGCCTTTGCCTTTTGTCTATATATTAACTCGCTTCCTAAGTGAATAAACAGTTGCAAGTTGCGCTTGTTTCGTCTTCCTCCTGTGTTGTCTGCATTGCGCATTGTCTTTTTTCAAGACCATGCTCCAACTAGCCCCCCCCTCCCTCCCCCCTCCGAATGTATTATTAGCTGTTGCGGCGTCGTATTTAATTAAACTGTGCGATGTTTCCACCCAGAGTTTGCTCAGCTTTGTCAGAAATCTGCTCATAAATCGTACTAGGATAAGTCTGCGTACATCCCATGGGAAGCGGATGCTCCTTATATAACGAAGCAACGACCGAAAAAAAAAATTCCAGCTGAAAGAACAGTGTAAAAAAGCACTGCGAGCGGCCGGCAATACAAGCTCCCCTCCCGCGTACACATAGCAGACCTGTTGTAATTCGGCATTAAACAAGTGCCCCTTGGCGTTCGTAGGCGCGAGTTCGCCGATGCCGGGCAGGGCACGTAGGATCCTGCTCACAAAGTACCGCCTCCTTCCTTTACGCCTCCGATCCGCGCATGGAGTTCTCCAAGCCTGAACTCTACTGCGATGCGGAATGCGGCTCTTTGCGCGGACTGTGCTCTGCAGAGAGTCAGCGGATGAGTAATCCGAGCGGCGGCGGCAAGGAATACACCGGCCGCGTGCTGTGGAGCGCCGGATAAAGCGCGGGTGGAAATGGACGCCTTCCGAGTGGAGGAATTCACCGGTGGGACTCGTCAGATGCCTCGTTTCTCACGGTCGGGACCGTCGCATGAAGGTAGACGGCCCTTTGGGCCTCGTCGGCCCCGCTGATGAAAACAAAACAGCTCGCGACTCCACGGCGCCAATATTCCTCCTTGCGTATGTGTGTGTTCACGTGTGGTGGGGTGGAGCCTATGAAGTTGGCACAGCCTCATTGGACGCTCGTCAAGCAGTTGGATTCCCTAGCTAGGTGCCTGGGGACAATGATGTGTATTTAAACCGCGAACTGGCGGGTTTGATTGCTTCTCGTTCTCACATTTAGACTGTTGGTCTCCTTGGTCATCGTGCCCGCACATATTCCGTATACCTTTTAAATATGCAAAATCAAAATTCAAGTTTGTATTATCTCCTGAACGCTGCCTCCGTCGTCTGCCTACTTAATTGCCCTGCGGTAGAGTCCTCGGTCCACTTCCCAATCATAACAGACCAAGCGATGCGGCCGTTACTTTGCACGCCTTCTAAAATAGCGCATTGCGCATCGCGCTACCGAATAACTACATTTAAGCCATTACAAGTTCAAAACAGAAGCATATAACTCTAAGAAAGGAAAATTTAAAAAAGGGACGAAATTGTGAGACCATCACTCTTACAACGACGCAGGTTTCAGCTTCCATAGCTCTACCGCGGCCTCGTCAGCGCCGCACCTCGGGTTCTGAACACCGTTATCTCGTGCGCTGACTATTACAAGCTTGATTGAAAAAAAAAGAAAAACAGGTGCACTATGCTGCACCATCATTCATATGAGTGATGGTACATGACTGGCGTCGTTTATTTCCTATACGTGCACACTGTGCGGAGTACACATAAGGACGAAACATGCTTCGTGCTCTTAATGGCTTGTCACATGTCCCTCGCAGCGGCTCTGATGTCACTAAACCAACTTAAGTCGAATCTTCATGTCTCTACCCGTGGCCCAAACACCTGATGCCTCAGCTGACTAGCAGCGCAGCACACTTTGGATTCACTCTGCAACGATGGAATACCGCAGAGGCTTAAAGGTTATTGCAGTAGCAATTTTATTGCATTTCAAAAGAGCGAAACGCAGCGACTGGTGTGGCGGCCTGCAGAGTAAGTGCAGTACTAGATATCAGTTGAACCAATACCCCGTGGTCGTCATAATAATGGCTGTCAATTTAAGTAGATAATTGCAAGTGAACAGGTTGAAGGAATGCGGCGAACATTGAAAATGATTGCGTTTTGCGTCCGCCACAGTGTGCGTTTAGTTTTCAGGAAACATCAACAAGCTTAACAAAAACGTAGCGTAAAGACGGGACGAAAAAGGACAAGGACAGGAGGAGCGCCGTCCTGCATACGCTTGCTTCGCTACCTCTTTCCTCCGGTCTCTCTGCGGACTCCTTCCATCTTGACTCTTCCTGACTCCTTCCACCTTCCATCCATCTTTCCATTCTCCAAACACTTTACGCCGGTCGCCTTCTCCCGGTGGCCGATCTCTCTCTGCCATGCGCCGTCGCTTTCATTTCCACCCGGAGGAAAACAGCCGCAGTTCCGGAGGCAAGAACTACGCTTCGATCGAACTCTCCAACTTCTCTGTCTCCCCCGCCAATGTTATCGAAATGTTTGTCGATGGCACCGCTGTTATCGCCCGTGTGGACACGAGTGCTGATGTCTCTGTTATTTGATCCGCTCTTTGCCGAAGACTACCTGTAAGTGACGACGCCTGCTTCGAACTTTTGCGTCCGCACTGCCAGCTCGCACCGCATTCAACCTCTGGCGGCGTGCACAACTCGCCCTGTTATCCACGACGTTTTGTACTTCGCCGCGTTATTCCTGCTCTCTCGCTGTTCTCACGATGTTATTCCGGGCTGTGACTTTCTCATCCGTCATAATGCTATCATCGACTGTGCCCGTGCAGCATTGAACTGCTTCCGCTTTGTCTCGACCTGCCGTGCGACCTCTCCCCCCGTACCGGTAAAATGCTGGCCGCTGAGGACACTGCTATTTCTGCCTTTTGTACAGTACTGGTGCCCATCTCGTGCACCTACTTTTATAATTCGGCTGTTCTCTTAAATCCGACTGATGCTGCTGCCCATCGCCACTGTTTCCTTCTTCCTTTTGCTGTTCTCGCTATCTGCTATAACCGTAGCGCATTTCACGTCACAAACCCTTTTTCTTGCCCGTCCATGCTTCTCCGTGGCGAATGCCTGAAACATGTCGAATCACTCGATTGCGTTCTTACATACTCCGTATCTGACGACCCTGCCCTTCTCCAGATAAATACCATCAGTTTGCCTGCTGCTGCGCCAAACCAAGACTCCATTTCTGTTTTCTCCCGTTCTATCGATGCCAGCCTTTCGCCAGCCCAACGCGACTACTGCGTCGCATTGCATTTCCGCCCGTCCTTCGACTTCTCGCACATCTCTCTGGGCCGCACATCCGTCGTCACTCACTGCATCGACAATGGCATGCACGCCCCCTTGCTAGAGCGCCCGTATCGCGTGTACGCCACGCAAGAAAGGGGATGACAGGCTTCAGCGTGGAGTCATCCAACCTTCCCACAGCCCCTGGGCCTCCCCCGTTGTTCGCGTAAGGAATAAGGACGGATCCATCCGCTTTTGTGTTGATTGCCGTACACCCAACAAGATTACGCGAAAGGATTTGTATCCACATTCTCGCATTGACGATGCTCTAGGTTGATTGCAAGGTGTGGAATTCGCTTCCTCGCTGCACCTGCGCTCCGGCTACTGGCAGGTGCCCATGACTGCTGCTGACGGGCAGAAAACAGCTTTTGTTACGTCCGACGGACACTACGAGCTTAACTTAATGTCGTTCGGTTTGTGCAGCAAACTCAAGTGCACACGTGTCTCTGTTACTTGAACGATGTCATTGTCTTTTGTAAAGAATTTGCGTCCCACTTGGTCCGCCTCGAGCGTGTCCTGCAATGTCTGACTGACGTCAGCCTGCAACTAAACCTGACGAAATGCTGCTTCGATGCCCGGCGGCATACCATCACGCGCCATGTCGTCTCCAAAGAAGGCGTTTCTACCGATCCTGCAAAACAGCGCGCAGTCGGCGAGTTCCCTGGACCGATTTCACTGAAAGAGCTGCGTAGCTTCGTAAGGTTATGCTCTTATTACCGGCGCTTCGTGCGAAACTTCGCTTCTATTGTGTCTCCTCTGACTGAGCTGCTTGCCGGCGACTCCATCCTCTCGTCTTGGACGCCAGCCTGTGGTGCGGCCCTCTCCACGCTATGATGCCTTCTTGTGTCCCCTACGACTCTCCGCCATTTTGACCACAGCCAACACAGTGAACGTCACGCTGATGCCAGCGTCGTGGATCCCGATGCGGCGCTGGCAGAATGGAAATTCGGTTTCGCCGAACATGTTGCCTATGCCACTCGCACTTGGAGCAAGGCGAAGAGAATTATTCCGTTAAAGAAAAAGTACTATGTGATCATCTGTGCTATTGGAAAGTTCCGACCTTAAATATATGGCCGCCCATTCTTTTTTGTAACTTATCAGCATGCCCCCTGCTGGTTGTGTTCCCTCAAAGACCCCTCTGACCATCTCGCTAGCTCGGCGGTTCGTTTGCAAGCATATGACATTGAAGTCACATATCACTCATTCCGATGCCGAGGACCTAACCGGCTCACCTCTACCCTGTGACTTCGACTCCAGACCTCTCACCACCAGTGATTCCTCTTCCCTTCGCATTGCCGACATGCCATCTGAACAACGCAAAGTCGCCTCGATCACTTCCCTCCTCGCTCTCCTATCTACGCTATTCCGCGTCCTGGGACCCGGAATCTCCGCCATAAAGGCGGCCACTTTGCAATACAAGACGGCCTGCTTTACCGCAGCATCTACCTTCCCGATGGGCCCAAGTGCTCCCTAATCATTCCTCGGCGCCTCCTTTCCGCCATGTGCGCCTCTTTTCACGCCGACTCGCAGTGTGCTCAGGCCGTTGCGGCGAAGACTCATGCACGCCTTCGACTCCACTTCTACTGGCGGGGAATGCACCGTTCTATCTGACAATACGTTCACCCCTGCCCGGAATGCCGACGTAAGAAAACCCTTCCTCACAGTTCTACCATTCCCCTGCAGCCTTTGCCCTGAGCCACGCGTCCATTCGTCTGCGTTGGATTTGATCTCTACGTAGCCCCTTTCCATCACTCCGGCTACACACCACTGGGTCATAGTGGAACTGCATCACATCACCCATAGCGTAGAAACCTCATCCTTGCCATCCGCGTCTGCACAAGACGTTGCGTCTTTCATCTTACATCATATCGTTTTGCGCCATGGCTCCCCTAAGGAAGTGCTAAACGACCGGGGCCGCGTCTTATTCTCCGACACCGTCGAGGCACTCCTTCGCCAATGCCTCATTGTTCATCGCTCTAAAACGACATATCACCTTAAAAAAATGGCGTGACTGAACGTTGAGCGACATGCTGGCCAGGACGTTGCGTGTCACCATCACATTGGGACTGCATTCTCCCATTTTAAACATAAGCTTATAACACTACCACACAGTGCATAGGTGGCTTCTCTTCATTCTTCCTTCTTCATGGCCACGAGCCCACCTGCACTATCGATGTGCCCCGTATGGCCTCTGACGTGCCCGAGTCCATGACCCTTTCTCAAGCAGCCGCAAACGCTGAAGAATGTCGCCAGGTTGCCCGCTTTCTTGCAATGCAAGACCAAAATCGCCAGAAGCACCTTCGTGCTCCCACCTGTCCGCTTCCGTCCTATACCCAGGACTCACTCGTACGGCTTTGAGTTCCGTCAACCGGTCCCGGCCTCTACGCGAAACGAATTTCCAAGTACCACGGCCCGCACCGTGTTATCTGCCAGAACTCCCCAGTGAACTACATTAATAGAACCGCTTTCGCCAACCACCGATGGGCGCCATCGTGGCCCTGAAACAGTGCACTCTGTCGGCCTCAAGCTCTTCTACGATCCCCTTATCATGCGGGCTCCAGAAATTGTCGGGATGCCCCCTTTTCAGCCGGGAGCTAATTGCAACGTAGCAGCCAAGCTCACCCACTGTGGTGAAAAGAAGGCGACGACCTACAGGTGTGAAGCTCGTTCGCAGTCCGAACTCTTGGCTGGGCCCTTGTTGCTTGTTTCAAAGTGACCTATTTTCAGCTCAGCGACAACCCAATCTTAAAATATATATACTGGGTGTCCCGGCTCACTTCAGCCAGGGTTTAAAAATACGCTGAGGGACTATAAGACGACGCGACCAAAAGCATGCTTCTGGTTATTGTATGGAGCCAGTCACACTATTTTTGTAATGTGTTTGATTGCATAATTAGTTGATATTAATTAACCAATTTTGCAAGCAAAGAAGATAGGTGAAAAAGGCTAATGAGAAAGTTGCAGAACGGCCCGCAAAACTTCAGATTGAAAAGTTTTTAAGTTTTCATATTTTACTTATCGGCTTTTTTTTTTCTGAATAAATATCGCGTGACATGCGCGCTTGCTGTGCTCTGAAACATTCCGTGTAGGAAGGAACGGATAATTTATCCCGGTGTGCTGCCGCTGAAAAGTTGGCATGGCAGTAACGCAGCAGTTGGATGTGCGATTTACGCCAGCGGCATGTTTACCATGCGGCGCTCGATGGTAGCGACCAGAAGACACAGTCCTTACTGCATGCGCTCGCGTAATCGCATAGCCAGCGGCTGTGTCGCAGCCTTGTCACCTTTTAAGCGGCAGCACACCTGGCCTAATGAGATGCTTGTTTTTTGGGTAGAACGTTTGAGAGCACTGCAATCGTTGCGCGCAAGCGGACATCTCACGTGGTATTCTTTGTTTTTCGCGGGCTACTGCAGAGAGAAAAAAAATCCGATACGTAATGGCTAAAATGTTAAGAACTGTTCAATGGGACGTTTCCCGGAACGTTCTACAACTTTCTCATTCAACTTTTTTTGCCTATCTTCGTTGATTGTAAAGTTGGTCAATTAATCTCGGCTGATTATTCATTTAAGCTCAATACAAAAAATATAACAGCCAGCAACATGCATTGGGTCGCGTCGTCTTAATAGCGCCGCGGCATATTGTTAAACCCCGGCCGGCTAAAGTTAACTGAGACAGCTTGTATATATATACATATAAGGCTGCAAAGGCTTCCAGAACTAGGTTGGCAATACCTTGAAAGAAGACAGACGTGGTGAAGAAACACTTTTCTTCACGTTTCGGCCGGGGACCACACTTCGCCTGAAGAAATTGAGCTGCGGCCAGTTTCTTAAATTTATATGGGGACGTTATCATTACTTGCGCCAATGACGATGGATATAAAAGAGCTAAAATGGGGCAAATTCATGCAATCGCAAAAGCGCTAAGTTATGTAATCAGTGCTCATGTAAAATACCCAGGGAAATTAGTTGTGTACACGTGCCGAACGTACAAGGCGCAGAATAATGCGGAGCGCACACGTGCGAAAAGGGTGCATTGCAAACAATAAATATAAAGAAAAAATAAAAATGAAAAGGGGGTGGCATGATGCGAAGTACACTCTGGATGATATCACACTAAAGGGAAACGATTCATAGTGGCACGCAGTTGAGTTGAGTTGAGTGATTGTAAACTACCGGTGGGATAAGCCTTGCAGTTGCTGCCGGCAATTGCTCCACCGTAGCGACACTTAAATAGAAATCACATAAACACTGTCCGCAGAAACACAAATAGACACTCCTGAGGTCACCATGTGGAGGCCAAATCCGTGTCCTGCAGGTAAAGTAGAAGAAGGCGAGAAGCATCCCTTCTACTCGACTGGCTCCCGCGCGGGAAAACAATGTCCTGAAGAGAACTGTGAGGAAATCCTGCCTTCTTGAGGGATCCGAAGAACACAGCCCGTTCCGCGTTGTAAAAAGTGCAGCACAAGAGGTAATGTTCTATGTCACCACACACACCACACGTTGAACACAATGGTGACAACGCTATGCCAGTCTTATACATCCACGCCGGCGTACGAGCAGAATCCGTGCGAACGCGGTACAGCAAAGTGGCTTGGTACCTTTTGAGACCCTTAGTCACACATGGCTGATGAGGAGAGCTCCACAAAGAACTGAAGTGGCACAACACCACATCTCTGAACATTTGCTTGCCTTCATGAGGGACTCTATGTACTGGAATCCCGGAGAGAGCTGTATGGGCGAGGTTGTCTGCTATCTCGTTGCCTAAGACACCTATGTGCGAGGGCACCCATTGAAAACGTATAGAGAAGCCTTTGCTATGTAGATTCTGCACCAAACGTAGGGATCTAAGACTCAAGGCATCAGTGGGGAACCCGTACTCTAACCTTTGAAGGGCAGATTTTGAATCCGTAATTATGACAGTAGGTTGAGCCGTACAACACCGTAGCTTCTTTAGAGCTGCCTCAATGGCAACGCTTTCGGCTATTGTGGAGGACACGACTTTAGTAAATCGAACAGACCAATCATACTTCAAAGACGGAATATGAAATGCAGCTGCACTAGATCCTCTGACCTTGTCCACAGAGCCGTCTGTAAAAATTTGAAGATGACTGGCATATTCGGTCTCAAGATGTTCCAGTACGAGCGAACGCATTGCCACTAAAGGAGAATTCCGCTTAGCGCGAACGTGGGGAATTGTCCAGGAACAATCGAGGCTCGGAAAGGACCAAGGTGGCTTCAACTTCTTACGTCGATCTCGAAGGTCGAGACCCAGAGAACGAAGAGTATTTAAAGCCAAGTACGCCCGGGACTCAGATCTCTTTCGGAGGCGCTGTAGAAGCGCTCTCCCGGCAAGAGTCTCTCTGAGGCGGCCAATTTGCAGCAAAAGTCTTTGTGAAGCGGCTAGCCGAAGAGGTTTCGATTGAGACTCATACAGTACTACATTGTTTGGAGCAGCCTGCGGAACGCCGAGAGCCCTCCTTAGTCCCATTCTGTGCAAAACCTCAAGGCGTTCCAGCTGCGATACCGAGGGAGAAATTAAAGGGAGCTGGTACATTATGCGACTTGTCACCAGGGCATCGTGAAGCCTGATCATTGAAGCAGGATGGTTTCCCCATTGCTCACTAGAAACTCTACGAAGCACATTGAGACGCGAAGATAGTGAAGCCACAATCGAGTCCACGGCACGCAGTCACAATATAGGCATGTTGCCTTGGCACATACAACGCATTTCATGAAAAAATAAAAAATAGTCACGTCCCCGCTGTTCTCAAGTTGGTCAGAAAAATTGGGGCGATTAAGAGAGGCAAGTTAGCTTACGTACACTTTGGTTTATGCCTGACGAGACGGCTTTGAATTTGTGAATTAAAACGATTCTCTGACTTCTTTGTCGTAGCGGGACTGATACCCAGATTCCAAGGTGGTGAATATATATATATATATATATATATATATATATATATATATATATATATATATATATATATATATATATATATCAGACAAGACAAATGAAATGAGGGGCTCGTTTGACAAACATTTTTTCAATTTGTTGTCCCAATCAATGGGATAATAATATTTCGATATTTCG